>CAUYUJ010018296.1:188125-208846 GCA_963575745.1 Prorocentrum cordatum | reverse complement strand
CTCCTCCTCCTCCTCCTCCTCCTCCCCTCCTCTTCTTCTTCCTCGTCCTCCTGCTCCTCCTCCTCCACAATTACTCAATATGAATACTACTCTCCCTCTTCCCCTGATGACGTCTTGGGAGCAGCCGCCCCCCCCCCGCGTATTGTTTTTTACACACAGGTTTCCCCGGAGTTGGGTTTTCGTCTGGAGTTTTTTCCAAAATGCTGCTCTCGCTGAGGCGCCGACCTCATTTTCGGGCCCTGTTCGTTCCGAATCGTGCTCCCGCTGCAGCGCTGGAATCATTTCCGCCGGCGCCCGGGCTGCACGCCCGAGCCAGCGCCCGGGCCGGCGCTCGGGCCGGGTCCGGAGCCGGTTCCAGCCGGCGCCGAAAAATCGAGTTCCGAGGCGGCGCCGAAAAAAGGCCATTCTAATACACATTTTTCTTTCCAAAATGCTGAATTTCTGCTTCCGGCGCCCGGGAGGCCTCCCGGGCCGATTCCGACGCCCAGGCCGGCGCCCGAGCCGGCGCCCGGGCCGGACGCCCGAGCCGGCGCCCGGGCCGGCGCCCGGGCCGGGTCCGGAGCCGGTTCCGGCCGGCGCCGGAAAATCGAGTTCCGAGGCGGCGCCGAAAAAAGGCCATTCCAATAACATCTTTTTGAAAATGCTGAATTTCTGCTTCTGGCGCCCGGGAAGCCTTCCCCGGAGTTAGGTTTTCGCCTGCAATTTTTCCCAAAATGCTGCTCTCGCTGAGGCGCCGGCCTCATTTTCGGGCCCCGCTCGTTCCGAATCGTGCTCCCGCTGCAGCGTTGGCCTCATTTCCGTGCTTCCGCTCGTTCCGAATCGTGCTCCCGCTGCAGCGCTGGCCTCATTTCCGCGCTTCCGCTCGTTTCGACTCGTGCTCCCGCTGCAGCGCTGGCGTCATTTCCCGTGCCATTCCACGGCATGCAATGCAATACTAGGTTAATACTACGCTTCGCGGTGCTCTTCTACGCCATGCCATGCCGTGCTCTACAATGCATCGCGTACCCTTTCGGGATCATCGCCCTGCTTGACATCCGACTGTGCGAGTAGAGAGGGGATCTGTGCCATGGTAAGGGATGGGAGGGAGGGGTAAGATGTGAGATCTGACGCGAGCGCACCTAGCTTGTCCACCTCCCCCTCCCCCTCCCTCTCCCCAATCCCCCTCCGCTCCGCCTCCTCCCCCTCCTCTCCTCCGCCTCCTCCTCCTCTCCCCACTCCTCCTCCTCCTCTTTTCCCTCCTCCTCCTCCGCCTCCTCCTCCGTCCTCTTTTCCTCCTCCCTCCTCCTCCTCCCTCCTCCTTTGCCTTTTCCTCCTCCTCCTACCTCCTCCTACCCCTCCTCCTCCTCCTTCCTCTCCTCCTCCTCTCCATCCTCCTCCGCCTCCTCCGCCTCCTTCCTCCTCCTCCTCCTCCTCCTCCTCCTCCTCCTCCTCCTCCTCCTCCTCCTCCTCCCCCTCCTCCGTTCAAGCATCTCGGCTCAGATCCCCTGGGCACCCCGGTCGGCTCCCAACCTGCGTGGCATGGACGCGCTGGCTTGCTGGAAGAAGAGTGTCTGACGGGGCTCGAGTGCTCCTTACGCCTCCACGTGGTGCTTGGGAGGTGCCGCTCCAGTCGTTGCTTCGTCCACAGCCTCTAGCGGTAAAGCAAGGAATTCGGCTTCGTGGGCTACGGTTTTTGCACTTTCCCATCGTGGGCATCACAGTCACGCATCGTGTAGACTAGGTGCTGGTTTACGCGGATTGGATGAACTATGTGCAGATATGCATGTTAATGCTTGTGTAAAGACCCAGACTTCGAACGATACAGGGCCTCAGGACCTTGGGCAAAGGCGAAACAAGCTGGAGCACGGCAACAGTGTTACCACGGTTCTTGTCATGGCTGCTGGATGGGCCGCTTTTGGGCAGGTCGTTCTCGTTTGGGCTTTTCTCTCTGTGCATTTTCGGCGCGGTCAGTCTCGGGTGCCGGGCCCATGGGGTGAGCCTGGCAATGCACTGACCCACCCGCCCGCACCCGGTGCTTTTTGCAGCCTCTCATCATATTCCTGCAGTCCTTTTTCGGTATGCTTGGTGTTGTGGTGCAAGGCTTTTCAATTCGTTTGCACTTCCGGGTTCGGCTTCCTAACGGAGGGAAGGAACTACACATTTGGTTGTTGTCTTGCGGAGCTGTCTGTGAAGGAGGCGATCTTTACGACATACGTGAGAGGTAGCTCGATTAACTGTGGTGCGAATCATAGTAGGGCCGCATCGAGCCGACTTCATTTCAGCCAAGTTTGCTACGTTATCAGTGTGTGGCATAGTATCCATCTGAGGTGTGCACGGCGGTGTCCGTCTTCCTCAGGCTCTGTTCAAGTGTCCTTCGCTGGGATTCATCTTCTGGTTCGTCTACTTCGCGGGTGAGCTCAGGGGGGCGGCCTCAGGTGAAGCTGGAGTTGAGTAGTCAGTAGAGTTGTATCGCACCTGCGATGGCGGTAATCCTGGTAATCCTCCTCCTCCTCCTCGCTCTCAAGAAAAATACTCCTCCTCACCCTCCTCCCTCCTCCTCCTCCTCCTCCTCCTCCTCCTCCCCCTCCTCCTCCTCCTCCTCCTCCTCCTCCTCCTCCTCCTCCTCCTCCTACTCCTACTCCTACTCCTACTCCTACTGCTACTCCTACTCCTACTCCTACTCCTACTCCTACTCCTACTCCTACTCCTACTCCTACTCCTACTCCTACTCCTACTCCTACTCCTCCTACTCCTACTCCTGCTCCTCCTCCCCCCGAAGCCCAAGATTAAGACCGTCGCTACGGATGAGGCTGCGGCGCTGGAGGCAGTGGAGATGAAGGAGGACGAAGGCCATGCACTCGACCACGATGAGGTGCAGATCATCGTGGAGAACGTGCTGGAATTGCGACAGCGTGGGCGTGAGATACGGCTGGATGCTTGTAGGATGGCGTGGGCTGCTGATGATGATGAATGTCCCGATGCGCGTGTGGGAGCGCGCGCAGGTCCTGAAACAGGAGTCTTCGTGATTGTGCCGATGAACTCGGTGAGCATGATGATGGGCTCCAGGTCGTCGGTACCCGAATGCATGTTCTCGGGTGCCTTTCGGGGAGCGAGGCTGGCCCGCCGCGTCGGCGGCCCGCGTGCGAGCGCCTGCGGCCAGGCGGCGTCACGGCCGCCTGACTGACGAGAGAGCCGGCCGGGTGGACGTAGCGAGACCTGTCTCGGCGGGGCGCCGTGTCGAGCCGGGGGCTCTTGTGCCCAATCTCGAGGTGGCGTCTCGTCGCTAGGTGTAGCCTGGCCTCTCTGGTATAGCAAAACAATCCGAAAGGTTCCTGCAGGTTCCTCCTCCTCCTCCTCCTCCTCCTCCTCCTCCTCCTCCTCCTCCTCCTCGATAAAGGCCGCCTCGCTCCAGTGCGCGGCGCCGGCAGGGGGCTGGCCTGGGCTCCTCCGGCCGTGGTGTAGGACTCCTGAGGGATCGCGGGAGGAGGATCGCGGGAGGATCGCGGGAGGAGGAGGAGGAGGAGGAGGAGGAGGAACTTGCCCTGTCACACCTCGCATTGCTACCCAACTTTGGTAGTCACTCGGCGCCACTCTTTTACGTACACTCACTTGCTATTGTGCCGCGCTACAGTGGCGACGAATGCCTCGTGCAGAGCACATGCCTCATAGCCTCAGTTGCTCAGTTGCCGAAACATTCGTGCAAGCCTGTACGAGCGCGTCTTTTTTATGTTCGGCGATGACGGGCGTCATGGAGGGGGGGGCGGAGGGGGGTATGACGTAACGCCCCCCCACCCGCAGTGTGGTTCCGGCACCACAGCCGCGCCCGCGCGCACGACGCGATGAGCAACGAGCGACGACGACGACGACGACGACGACGACGACGACGACGACGACGACGACGACGACGACGACGACGACGCGAGCAGCATGTAGGTGGCGATCTGCCCCACTGCGCCTGTGTACACCACAACGCTCACGTGCACCACAGCGCGCGAGTACACCACAGCGCCTGCACACACCGCAACAACCGTGTGCAACGCAGCGCCTGTGTACACCACAATGCTTGCGTACACTGCAGCGCCGGTGTACATGTGTACACCGCAGCAACCATGTGCAACACAGCACCTGTGTACACCACATTGCTTGCGTGCACCGCAGCGCCTGTCCACGCCACAGCGCCTGTCTACACCAAAGCAGCCGCGTGCAACGCAGTGCTGGTGTACACCACTGCGCCTGCGAGCATAGGACAGGTGGAAGGAGCATGTACGTGAGGATCTGCTGCGGACACCACGCCAGGAAAGTGTTGATAATCGAATGCGGTGTTCTTCCCTCTTCCCTCCTCCTCCACCTCCACTTTCTCCTCCTCCTCCTCCTCCTCCACTTCCTCCTCCTCCTCCTCCTCCTTACCCCCTGCCGTGCGGGTTGGCGCTCCAGCGCACGTGCGCATATCAGCGTGCACCACAGAATGGTCGATTGAATCGGTCCACTTGGTTCTCGGACGGCCAATTTACTGGAGCCTCCTGGACGCACATGGGGGGAGTTGGGGGGAGTAGTTAGGGTAATGCGGGCGGATTCCGGGGGACTCGTAGATTCCAGCGGCGCTCTCCATAAGGATTCCCTTCTATTGCTTTTTTTTTTTGTGGAACCCACAATCGCTTCATTTTGTCACAAGGATTCCGTCTAACATTCTATATACAACAGTGGTGCTGTGTTGCACACGGTTGCTGTAGTGCACACAGGCGCCGTGGTGCACACAGGCACTGCAATGCACACAGGCACTGTGGTGTACACAGGCGCTGTGTTGCACACGGCTGACGTGATGTACGCAGGCGCTGTGGTGTACACAAGAGCTGTTGTGCCCGCAGGTACGGTGGCACACGCTGGCGCTGTGTTGCGCGCGGCTGCTGTTGTGTACATAAACGGTGTGGTGCGCACAGACGCTGTGGTGCACGCAGGCACTATGGGATACACAGGCGTTGTGGTGCAGATCGCCACTTACATGCTGGTGCCACCCGTCCTCCGTCATTCCTAAGCATTCCCAGAGGCTGCCGGCGCGAAACGTGACGTCATCGACCCCTTCCACCCCCCGAAATGATTGCCGTCATCGGCCCGGATAAAAAAAAAACAGGCTCCAGCCGCGTCCGCGCGAACGACGACGATGAGCGACGAGCGACGAGCCACGAGTGACGACGACGACGACGACGACGACGACGACGACGACGACGACGACGACTGCAGACCAGACTCCGATGTGGATTCCTACACAGACACCTACGCGGATCCCAATGCGCATGGCGGCAGTGTCCAGAGCGCACTGGGGGGGGGAGCGTTACGTTAGTGGGGGGGGGCGGGAGCGGGGGCCATGACGCCCGTCATGCCCCAAGCAGTAAAGAAACGGGCTCTACGTACCACCTGCCTCACTCTGACCTTGAGGACTGGCGGTGGGGGTTTGGTGGAGGTAAATGGTAAGTGCGGCGGACTCGTTGGGAAAGATGTACCTACGGTTTGGGTCAACCTTAAACCTGGGCAGCAACTCTACGACTGCTAAATTTCAATTCGCATCTATTCACGTGCATGGCCAGATTCGTTCCTTTTTACTTTGGCGTGCACCTTACAAACTGAAACGGCTCTACCATTGGAAGTTGAGTGGCTTGTCCTAAGGCTTCTTACACCAAGGTTGTTTCTGGTTTTTCTTACTAAGGTCAGTGCCGTCGACTAGGACCTGGCGGGCGCCTACTCGATTTACTATGTTTATCCTGGTTTCACTTCCTACGTTGCCCACGGCGCCCGCCGGGTTCTTTTTTGACCCGAATCGCGGACGTCTTTAAAGTGCGACCTTCAAAAACGCCACAGGTACACCCTAAGATTTGTTTAACAAAAACTGGAGGAAGAGGACGGAGGAGGAAGGGGGAGGAAAAGGAGGGAGGAGGAGGGACCAGTATAAACCCAAGAACCATTATCAATGTTGCAACAAACGCTCCCTCCAAGATCCCTCTTCATGGGCCCCTACAAGGACTCATTTTCACTGAAGGAAATGCCCCGTTGGGAGACAACCGTTTGAAGATCCTGAACTGCACCAAAACGCCATTCCTGGTACTTCAACACGGCGAATGGCCGCTACTGTTGCGGCTTGACAATCCTGATTCGCGCCAGAACGCCATTCCTGGGACTTCAAAACCGCGAATCCACCTGAATCGTTCCAAAACACAATGCTTGTTACGCTAATTATGGGAATCCGCTGAACTCTTGCACATGTTTGAAACGAACGTGCGCGGCGCTAGGGCGAGAGCCACATGTTGAAAATGGCCCGCTCTCCATCTTTAAAACTTGTGCTAGTTTTAAAAAAAGAATGCTCGCGGCGTTGAGGAGAGAATAACATGTTGGAAACGACCCGCCCTCAATCCGTGAAAGTCCTGCAATTTGTGAAAACGAATGCACGCGGCGCTAAGGCGAGAGCCACATGTTGAAAACCGCCGGCCCTCCATCTATGAAACTGTCGCAGGCGAGTAAGTTTCAGCATCATAGAAGGCAAGGCAGTCTCAAGCGAAACGCCCGGCCCGCCCTCCCGACTGGACTCGAGGTGCGACAGGGAGGAGGTATTCGTAAAGAAAAATAATGGGGGAAGGAGGAGGAGGAAGAGGAAGAGGAGGAGGAGGACGAGGACGACGACGAGGAGGACGAGGAGGACGAGAAGGAGAAGGAGGGAAGAGGAGAACCAGGAGGAGGAGGAGGAGCGAAGAGCGAGGAGGGAGGAGCAAGGATGGAGGAGGAGAAGCAAAGGGGGGAGGAGGAAGAGGAGGAGGAGTGTTGTTCACGATCGACGTCTGCTGGGCTCCCTCTGCACGGGACCTTTCAATCAGCGGGGTGCCCAGGGGTGGACCTGACCAGCCAGGAACCCCCGACCGTCAACAAAGCCACATGGAATTTCGCGAACACCACGAGGTGGAGGAGCAACCGCAGGTGCACGACACCCTCGTGAAACCCATGCTGGGGGGAGTAAACATCTACCGAGCGACCAGGACGAATACACAGACGTACGCCGCATGCAGCAAATTCCACGCAGCCAAGAAGCACGAGACAGAGAAGCCACCCAGCTGCCGAAAAATAGTAGCCCGAGTCCAACAGCTCCAAGCAAGAGTTCATACACCACCGTAGCACAACGCCAGATCTTCTTCTTCTGTGCAAAACCAGGAGCACGCGACGAGGTACACGTGGATCCCCGCTTCTGGAGCGCAGCACTGTCCATTGCCATCGCTGTCCGAGTCGGCAGAGGAGACGCACGCAACGCGGCAGGCCCAGCCGCATGTGGAACAAAGAAGATGTAACCGAGGAGAAAAGACGCCACATCCCATGCACGCTGGAAGGCCGCTGCACGACGTGGACACTGCACGCCTGGGGGCCTGCGCGCCGAGTCCGCGGGCAGTTTTTCTTGCCGAAGCGGGCGCGCCCTCCTGCGAACCATCCCTCGGCTGTGCCACAAAGGCTCGACAGGGTCGAACTGCCACGCGTCGGGCCGCCCCTCGAGATTGGCCCCGCCTGCAGGGCCCTCCGCCACGGGGGGGCGGGACACCACGGCGGGATACTGGCTGGGATGCTCCACCCCTCCCCGGAATCCTCGAAACCATCCTCCATGATGACCCAGATGGGCTCCTCAGGAAGCGCGCTCCAGATACCAAGCACGAGCTCCGCCACCGTCGCCGACAAGGCGGGTGGCGCGTTGGTCAAACACTCCACGCCGCGCTTCAAGGCGTGGCCCACGCTGGGCGCGGCGCAGCGCGGCGGCGCCCGCCGCCGCCACATCGACAGGGCGACACTCCTCCGCGAAATTTTCACCCAACTTGGGAGCACCCGAAGCCGCAGCGCAACCTCCGCGTCGCCGACGAACACCTCCAGGATCGCCTCCGCCGCCGCCAGCTGCCCGCGAACGACCTGGAGCTCGCCCACGCGCTCGGCCACTGCGCGGTCGGCAGACCAGCGCGCCCATGCTCGCGAGGCCCAGCGGGCATCTGCTGAGCGCACGGGGCGGAAAGAAGCTTCGCCCTCCCGCGGCACCCCCAGGTCCGGCAAGAGGCATACCCTGGCAGCTTCAGACAGGTCCACACAGGACTAACCAGTTTGAACCAACGAGGTTCGCCCATTGCGGGCCGATGGAGCCAAACAGCCACGGACGGAAGAGAAGGGGGAGGAGGACGAGGAGGAGGAAGAGGCGGGCGAAGAGGAGGAGGAGGAGGAGGAGGCCAAGTTCTTGTTCACGCAGCACGCGCACCACTTTCCATCATCAATGCTTTTTGTTGCCAGGGTACGCGCACCATTGGAAAAGGAAGAGGAGGAGGAGGAGGAGGAGGAGGATGAGGAGAAGGAGGAGGAGGGGGAGGAGGAGGAGGAGGAGGAGGAGGAGGAGGAAGAGGAGGAGGAGGAAGAGGAGGAAGCAGCAGCAGGACAGGAGAGGGAGGAAGGGCACTGGCCGCTGATCCCCTGCAGCGCAGCAGGCCCCACCACCCGCACGAGGACACCGAGGTACCTCGCACGCGGGGGCATCGACACAGCCACGCCCGCCAACGGAAGTGGCGGGAGGCCACTACCGAATGCAAGGGGGTGCACTCGGCACAGGGGGAGGACAGAGTCCATGCCCCGCAATGAGTGGCGCTTGCGTTCGCCACCCCCCCCTGCGCCTGGGGTGGGAGATCCACGGAGAGACCCAGCTGCCCTTCAGAGCAGGCAGGCAGGCAGACAGCGGCAGCGGCACCGCGGAGCATCAGCAGGGAGACACGCAGGAGAGGGCGCACAGCAGCAGCAGCAGCAGCAGCAGCAGCAGCAGCAGCAGCAGCAGCAGCAGCAGCAGCGACGACAGCAACAGCAGCAGGAGGGGCCACACAAAGGGCACATGAGCAAAGACAAAAACGAGGCCCCAACAGCGCACCACCCCGCAGGCGAGGGAGGCAGCTGGCAAGGGCAGGGAAGATGGAAAGCCTAAGCAGTGACCAGGATCAATAGAACCACGGGCCAACTCCGAATAGAAATGCACAGCGACACCACGACGCGGTCCACCCCGACCAGAGGGCCAGTGAGCAGAGGCACTGACGCAGAGACCCGCAGGCGAGGCAAGGAGCAAGACCCAGGACACAGCGAAAGGGCCAAAACGAGGCGCAAGGAGAACGTACGCCGCCGAGGGCCAAAGGGCGCGACACAACCCCACGGAGCACCTGGGGATGGCGGGCAGTCGGAGCGGACCTCGCAACCATCACTCTCCAGGAGCCCGCAGTGGCCTCGGCATGTTTGGCGCATCACCTCCATTGCGAGAGGGGAACCCACATTCCAGGAAGGCAGCCGAACCCGAGGAGGCGTGTTGGAAGCATCTTGGGATCTCTGGGGATGCCTCTCTGTGTGCTCCTGGGTTGTTCTGGGGGTGGCTTCTCGGGGGCCTCTCGAAAGTCTCCGGGGGCGCTTCGGAGGACCTCTCGGGGACCCTTTGGGGGGCCTCTCTGAGCGTCTCGGAGGCCTCTCGGGGGGCTCCGAGGGGACATGTTGGGAGCCTCCGAGGGGACATGTTGGGAGCCGAACCGAACCCTCTACGGCTGGACCAAGGACAGAAGAACACCCTTCAAGAGCAGGAGACCCTCCGCCGGTCAGAGCACCTCAGACCACGAGATCACCGAGGGCACCCTTCCCCATGATGCACAAGATTATACGACAAATAGTACCAGGGCAACCTCCCCGAACCGACCTCGATCTTGCACCTCGGCCCGACCATGAGTCGGCGGCGAGCGGCGGGGGGAAAATGAGAAGGGGCGGGCACTCTCAGAAGGCTCGGAAGCCCCCCGGCCTTTGAGAAGTTGTCTAAGCCTTCCCCGAAGACACTTTTTACGTCGGCGGCTAGGCAGAGAGGACTGCGCTGGCGAGTAAAGCGAAACAGGGCAACGTCAGGCGAATTCAGTCGCCATGCAGGAGGGAGGGGGGAGGCAGGGCGACGAGGCGACGGCCGAGGAGAGGAGGGGTGCCCCGGAGACACAGACGACTTCTCTCGGAAGGCGCAAGGGCGTCTGAGAAGTCCCGCCGCCTTCCGAGAAGAACTTCTCCCTCTCACTCCCCTCCTCCTCCTCCTCCTCCTCCTCCTCCTCCTCCTCCTCCTCCCTCCTCCTCCTACCTCCTCCGCCTCCTCCTCCTCCTCCTCCTCCTCACATTCCTCATCCTCCGCCTCCTCCTCCTCCTCCTCCTCCTCCTCATCCCCCTCCTCCTCCTCCTCCTCCTCTCCTCCGCCTCCTCCTCCTCCTCCCTCCTCCCTCCTCCTCCTCCTCCTCCTCCTCCTCCTCCCTCCTCCTCCTCCTCCTCCTCCTCCTCCTCCTCCTCCTCCTCCTTCCTCCTCCTCCTCTCCTCCTCCTCCATCCTCCTCCTCCTCCTCCTCCTCCTCCTCCTCTCCTCCTCCTCCCCTCCTCGCTCCTACCACCTCTTGCCCTTCCCCCCTGCCTCCTTCCTCCTCCCTCCCCCCTCCTTCCTCCTCCATCCCCTCCTCCCTCCTCCCCCTCCTCCCTCCCCCCTCTCGCGCGCCGCCAAGTAAGATACACCCCCAAGTCTCCGCGCGGGCCCGCTCGGCGCCCTCTCTGCGCCCTCGGGGGCCTCCTGGGCCCACCTGTGGCCCTTCGGCGCTCTCCTGGGCCACCCGGGGGGCAGGGCCCCCCCGGGGCCGCCCGGGGCGGGCGGAAGCCCATGGGCAACCGAGAGCACCCAAATCCGTCGAACCGTCAAGGAGCATCCATGAAAATTGTCCCTTGGGGCTCCCTCTCTCCCTCTCCATCTCCCTCCCCCTCTTCCTCTCTCTCTCTCTCTCTCTCTCTTTCCCTCTCTCCCGCTCTCCCTCTCTCGCTTTCCCCCTCTCTCTCTCCCTCTCTCTCCTCTCTGCCTCCCCCTCTCCCGCGCTCTCTCTCTCTCTCTCTCTCTCTCTCTCTCTTCCTCTGCCTGCTTCCAGGCGGGCAGCTTTGGCCGGCGTCCCCGCTCGAGCCGCGCGGCATAGCGCCGGCTACTCGCAGCTGCTGTCCACCACCTCGCAGAGCCCACCGCCGCTGAGGCGGACGACCGGGGCCCCGGGAGGCCATTGGCAGCGCGCGGTGAACCCCAGGGCGCGGGCGCGGGCCGGGGTGCACCCCCCCCCCGTTCTCCCAGGGAGGGACAGACAGACAGACAGACAGACAGACAGACAGACAGACAGACAGACAGACAGACAGACAGACAGACAGGCAGGCAGGCAGGCAGACAGAGAGTGATGCATCTATCTGTATATATATATAGATATACATGAACAGACGTACATATATAAGAAGATAGATTCAAATCACGAGCGCCACGGCTGGCGCGGGGGTGGTTTTCACCATCTCAGGGGAGCGAAGCCCGATGGCAACGACACGCCGCCGTGGGGAGGGAACCTTCGGTGGCAACTCCTGGGAGCCTCCCGTACCATCTTGTCGGCTCTGGCCGATCGACGCTGAATCGGCGCTAAATCGACGCCGATCGACGCTGAATCGGCGCTAAGTCGGCGCTGGCCGACGCTGAGCCGGCGCTATGCCGTCGACTCCCAGACGCTAGTCGACGCGAGTCGACGCCAAAGACCGAAGTCAGAGGGCAGTTCAAGCTCCCACGATTTGCTACAGAGGGAGCCCGCCAGCGTGCTCTGGGCCGAAGAAGCCGCACGCCTCCGGACGAAAGCGAAGGAGCAGCACGCTGACGGGCTGCCAACGGCGGCTTGTCACTGATACCCCGTCTCACCCGCGAGGAGGGGAGGAGGAGGAGGAGGAGGAGGAGGAGGAGGAGGAGGAGGAGGAGGTAGAGAGGAGGAGGAGGAGGATTAGAGGAGGAGGAGGAGGGGGGGAGGGAGGAGGAGGGGGGAGGAAGGAGGAGGGGTGAGGAGGAGGGGAGGAGGAGGACGGGACGAGGAGGAGGAGGGAGGAGGAGGAGGAGGAGGAGGGGAGAGGAGGCGGAGGAGGAGGGGGAAGAGGAGGAAGGCGGAGGGAGGAAGGGAGGAGAGGAGGGACAAAGGGAGAGGGAGGAGGAGGAGGAGGAGGGAGGAGCGGGAGTAGGAGGTAGGAGGGAGAGGGAAGAGGGAGAAGGGAGGAGGGAGGAGTGAGGGAGGATGGAGGGAGGGAGGGGGAGGAGGAGGAGAGGGAGGAGAGAGGGAGGGGGGGAGGAGGGGAGGAAGGAGGAAGGAGGAATGCGGGCGCCTCCCTCGCGGAGGAGGAGAGGTTAAGGGGGCGAGGGGGGAGGCTCAGGTCCCTTGGGCGCCCGTGGGTTGCAAGGGAGCCCAAGGGTTAGGTCCGGGCCTGCCCCCGCTCCCCCCTACAGGAGATTTTGGATGAAAAAATAAAAATCCCCGATATGATTCAAATTGAACACACACACCACACACACACACATACCACAGACACACACACACACACACACACACCTACCACACCACACACACACACCACACGACACACACAGACCACACACCAAAAAAAAAAAAAAAAAAAAAAAAAAACTAAAAGTCGTCCCCTGACTGTTTGTCGGCTATTTTAGAATATTCCCCCTGCAGAGGGACAGGCCCGATTTAACCCAAGCCCCCCTGTGCCGGCCTCAAGAAGACAGGAGAGGGCGCCAAGATGCCCCAAGAGGGCCCCCAAGAAGGCCACCAGGACGGCCCTGGAGGCGCTCAAGAGGCACCGAGCAGCGCACGAGAGGCACAAGAGGTGTGCGGAGTACGGAGGGAAGGCCCCCGAACATCCAGAATAAGGCAAACACCTACGGTGTCCGATGCCGCCGCATCTGGGACGAAGAGTACCGGCAGTGGAAAAAAGCATGTCGTCGGAGGTTTGGGACGAGCTGCTGTGGATGGGCGAAGGGGAACGACAGGGGGAAACGGGCTCAGGGGGGAAACATCCAGCTTGAATCTGCGATACATCGCCGATAGATCGACCATGGGCCATCGATTGGGACGCGGAAGAGCATACCAGTATTATACGTCCCCCTTGAAGGCGCACGACCGAATCGAACATCGAGTGAAAACGTACTACAATCGTTACCCAGGCGGTATAGCCATAAAGCGTCCGCCACCGAACATGTACTGTAAGATGTCTGAGCTCGCGCGTTGCACCTGTGGGCCCGACGCACACATAGCATCAGTATGCTTGGGTGATGCCGATTGGTAGCGAATCCGCAAGCTCCAGGGCGGGGCAGGCTATCTTGGCGCCTATCGGCGATCAATGGGCGATCGGGGCTCGCTACGTCGCTGCGTTCCCCCCTGAGCCTATCCCCACTGTCCCCCGACATCTGACGCTTCGATGTTCTCGATGCGGCACCTACCCTCTAGACTCGTCCCCTCCCCAGGACCAGCTCTCCATCCCTCGTCCTTTGACGGGCCCGGGGCCCGATGACTGGCCTTCAGAGGCAACAATAACAATTGTTTTAATCCGCGGCCCCAGAGATCCCCACCCCTCCCTTGGGGCCAGGTTTGTCGCCCCGGATACATTTTTGATCGCCCCAGGGCCTGAGAACGGGCCCCAGAGGCCCAGATCGAGAAAAACGCCCAGACTGCAAAAAAACAGATGTGAATGTATATGTAAAGGTACACGTAGACATATATATCCGCCGATCCGGCGTGTGAGTTTCAAGGAGTCTCAGCTACAGCCTCGAGGCTGAGCCTCAGCCTCTGGGGGGGTTGCCGGGGTGGCTCTGCCGGGGAAGGGGGGATGGGGGGGGGGGGGGGCGAGTTTCCGGCGGATGCGGGGGGGCTGCTTTTACAGAAGGCTCTAATCTCGAGGATGCGCTAAAAGGGTGGCCGCGGCCGCAAAAGTCTCTAAGGACGGTCTAAGAAAGTCTCGAGACCCCGAAAGATCGCCCGAACACGCCCAAGATGGCCCCAAGACGGCCCAAGAGCCTTCCAAGACGTCTGAAGAGGCCTCCAAGAGGCCTCCCACGAGGGCCCCCAGAGGCAAAAATCGTTGATTTCCATCGTTTTTTTCATGTTTTTGGGGTTGTCGCTTTTTTCTGCTTTCCGACGCTCCAAGACGGCCCAAGAGGCCCCCAAGACTGCTCGAAGACGGCCCAGGAGGCCCCCAGACAGTCCCAAGACGGCCCAAGAGGGCCCCAAGGCGGCCCAAAAGCCGCCCAAGACGGCCCAAGAGGCCCCCAAGACGGCCCCAAGAGGACCCAAAAGAGGGACGAAAAGCGGAAAAAATCTAGCCTTCCAGCCCACGAGGCCCCCAGGAGGCCCCAAGAGCCCCCAAGAGGGCCCCCAAAAGCCCCCAAGAAGCCCCCTCGACGCCCTGACAGGCTCCTGTGCGAGTGTCTGTGTGTGGTGCGTGTCTGCGAATGTCTGTGCGTGCTAGTGTCTGGCGTGCGCCTAGTGTGTCTCTGTATGTGTGTCTGCCGTATGTGCATTTGGTCGTGTGCGTGCGTGAGGTGTCCGCGTAATATGTGTATCCGAGCGACCCGGATCGGCGGCACTGGCCGAAGGCCACTACAATATTATATATATATTATATATATATATTGTGTTATATATATACACATATATATATACATGCATGCATGCATACATACATACATACATACATACATACATGCATGCATACGTACGTATATACATACATACATACATATACACACACATGCATACATATATATATATATATATATACATACATACATACATACATGCATGCATGCATGCATGCATACATACATACATACCTGCCTACATGCCTACATACATACATACATACATACATACATACATACATACATACAGACAGACAGACAGACATACATACATACATACATGCATGCATGCATGCATGCATGCATGCATAGATACATACATACATACATACATACATACATACATACAATACAATACAATACAATACATTACATTACATTGCACTACAATACATTACATTACATTACATTACATTACATTACATTACATTACACGACATTACATTACATTACACTGCACTACATTACATGACATTACATTACATGCATACATACATGCATGCATACATACATACATATATGCATACATTTACACATACACATACACACATACGTACACAAATACATAGACTTAGACGTACACGTTTGCATGGATATATGCATGTACATATACGAATACAAATACACACGTTCATACAAAATACATATGCGTATATACATGCACCTAAACATATAAATAAACATATATACATATACATATGCCTGTCCATTTAAAGTTGTATATACATTTGAATATATATATATATATATATATGTGTGCAGAGGCACCTCGACATATGTATACATACACAAACATAAGCATATATATGTACACATGCATGTTCATACACATAGACATATGCGTACACAAGTATATATATATACGTATATATATATACGTGTGTACATACGTACTATACACATATAACCACATATATATAGACATAAATCACTGGAGATCCGGGGCCTGGGTCGTTGCTCGGGGGTGTCCAAGAGGAGCGTCCACAAATCATAGCCAGAGGCATGTGCGCGGCCGAGGGGGGGGGCCGGGAACGCTTTCATGTAAGAAGAGGGGGCCATGAAATCCGAGAGACATCGTGGCCCCAGCCATGATATCGACCCCCCGGCCCAATCTTGGTGGCGCGCACAGGGTGTAGGAGGAGGGGGGAAGGCTTCTCAGAAGGGGGCTGCTTCTTAGAAGGTGCCGGCTTTTTGCTAATAGGTAAGACCCGCGCCTTCTAAGGAGCAGGGGTGCTTCTAAGAAGCCTTCCTCCCTCCCCCCACCCCCCTCTGCGGGTGGCTGACAATCATCACCCCCCCCTTGGCCGGCCCCGACTTGCCCAAAAGGATGGGCAGAGGCCTCCCGGTTGGGGTCTGAGCTGATGTGGTCGGAGGACCGCACCGCATCGCCGATGCGTCAGCGATGCGTCGGCGATGCGTCGGCGCCGTCGGCGTGGAAAAAATCGGACTCCACATTGAGCCAAAGATCCGATGTCTTCATTGGTGAACATGCAGTCCCCGGAAGTATCGACCCATTCCCCAGGGAACAGCTCTTCATCCCGAGCCGTTCTTGCTGACGGTCCTGGAGCCTAGCGATGGCCTCTGGAGGTCGAAGACGGCGAAAACACACTCCGCCTTGATCTGTTCAACACGCTGGATCTCTGGGGAGCCGCATCCTCGATGCATCGGCGACGAGGCACGATCCTCCAGCCCCCTCTGCTTGGACCCCACGTGGGAGGCCTGAGGATGGGCCGGCCACACGGCAGAGCGACCCTAGGCAAGAGTGACCTTCGGTGCCCAGCTTCAGGGGCCGCGGAGGGGGGCCAAACCTGAGCGCAATCCGGGAGGGGGCCCCGTTGGACCCCCGTGGGCCTGTGCTGAGACCACTCCAGCGAAAGGCCACTCCTGCGCGCAGACGACTTCAGAAGGCCTGAGAGGGTTGACCAGCTTCGAGGTTATCCCTGCCCCTGAGATTGACTAGCCAAAGGGTGATGACAATCTTAGGGATGCGGTGCGCGCCCTCGGAAGCTGAGGGGATCCCTGAGATCGGCATCAACATAAGGCGATTCTAATCATAGCGACAGCGATACGTTTCAGGCTGGTAGAGGGTGGGCTCCCGGGGCCCCGGGATGAGCCCGGTGAAGCCCTGCCCCTCCACGGAGGCCAGCAGCCTCGAGGCGTCCGACGGCGCCCCGGAGAGGGTAGAGGCCGAGACCGCGGACGGCCGCGCTGCTGACGGCCTTGAAGCGTCCGACGGCCGCGCTGCTGACGGCCCACGCTCCAAGCGGAGGGGGAGGGGGGGGAGCCGGGACCTCTTTTAGCGCTGGCCAGACTCCGAGCGAGGGAAGGGCTCCTCCTCCTCCTCCTCCTCCTCCTCCTCCTCCTCCTCCTCCTCCTCTTCCCCCTCCTCCTCCTCCTCGTCCTCCCCGCTCCGCCCCGCCTTCCCTCCTCCCCCTCCTCCTCCTCCTCCTCCTCCCCTCCTCCTCCTCCTCCGCCTCGTTCCTCCTCCGCCCTCCGCCTCCGCCTCCTCCTCCCCTCCCTCGCTCCTCCTCCTCCTCCTCCTCCTCCTCTCCTCCTCCTCCTTCCTCCTCCTCCTCGTCCTCCTCCTGCCTCTCCTCCTCCTCTCCTCCTCCTCCTCTCCTCCTCTCCTCCTCCTCCTCCTCCTCCTCCTCCGCCTCCGCCCTCCGCCTCCTCCTTCACCCTCCTCCTCCTCCTCAACTCCTCCTCCTCCTCCTCCTCCTCCTCCTCCTCCTCCTCACTCCTCCTCCTCCTCCTCCTCAGCATCATCATCATCATCTCATCATCATCGTCATCATCATCTCATCATCATCATCATCATCATCTCCATCAGCATCATGGACGCGGATGGATATCATCCCACAAAAATCATCATCATCATCATCATCATCATCATCACCATCATCACCACCATCAACATCATCATAAGCAGCGGCAGCAGCAGCAACACAAGCATCATCATCATCATCATCATCATCACATCATCACCTCAGCATCAGCATCATGCATCACACGCACCACCACCACCATCATCAGCATGCATCATCATCCTCCCTCCTGCTCCTCCTCAACATCATCATCATCATTAATCATCATCATCCCATCATCACATCCATCATACATCATTCCTCTCCTCATCCTCATCCTCATCCTCATCCTCATCATCATCGTCATCATCATCACCACCACCATCATCATCATCATCCTCATCTCATCACATCATCATCATAGCCTCATCATCATCATCACCACCACCATCATCATCATCATCATCATCATCATCATCATCATCATCATAGCCATCATCATCGTCATCATCCCTCCATCATCATCATCATCATCATCATCATCACCACCACCATCATCATCATCATCATCATCATCATCATAGTCATCATCATCGTCATCATCATCCCTCCATCATCATCATCATCATCATCATCATCATCATCATCATAGTCATCTTCATCGTCATCATCATCCCTCCATCATCATCATCATCATCATCATCATCATCATCATCGTCATCATCATCACCACCACCACCACCACCATCATCATCATCATCATCATCATCTCAGCAGCATCATCGATCATCATCACCATTATCCCTCCACCAACTCCCTCCCCTCTCCTCCCCCTCCTCCTCCGCCTCCTCGCCTCCGCCTCCGCCTCCTCCTCCTCCTCCCTCTGCTCCCTCCTCCTCCTCCTCCTCTCTCCCTCCTCCTCCTCCTCTCCTCCTCCTCCTCCTCCTCCTCCTCCTCCTCCTCCTCCTCCTCCTGCTCCTGCGCTCCTCCGCCTCCTCCTCCTCCTCCTCCTCCTCCTCTCCTCCTCCTCCTCCTCCTACTCCGCTCCTTACTCCTCCTCCTCCTCCCCGCTCCTCCTCCTCCTCTTCCTCCTCCTCCTCTTCTTCATTCTCCTCCTCCGCCTCCGCCTCTGCCTTCGCCTCCGCCTCCTCCTCATCATCCTCCTCATCATGATTATCTTCCTCCTCCTCCTCATCATCATCTTCCTCCTCCTCCTCCTCCTCCTCATCATCATCATCATCATCATCATCCTCCACCTCCTCCCTCCACCTCCTCCCTCCACCTCCGCCTCAACCTCCTCCTCCTCCTCCTCCTCCTCCTCTTCCTCCTGCTTCTCCATTCCTCTTCCTTGTAAATAGCCTCTCCCTGTCGCAACCCGATGCCAGATTTTAGGGCGGTCCGGGCGTTTCGCCTGAGACTTCCTCACCATGTACGACTCTGAAGCTCAAAAAGTGACAACAGCTTCACAAATTTAGGGCGGGTAGTTTTCAAAATGTGGCTCTCGCCTTAGCGCCGCGCACATTCCTTCAACAAAAATTACACAAGTTTCACGGATTAAGGGCAGGTCGTTTTCAAAATGCAGCTCTCGCCTTAGCGCCGCGCACATTCGTTATGAAACATTGCAAGTGTTTCACGGATTGAGGGCGGGTCGCTTTCAAAATGTGGCTCTCGCCTTAGCCCTCCGCACATTCGTTCAAAAATGCAAAAGTTTCCCGGATTGACGGTGCGTCGTCTTCAAAATGTGGCTCTCGCCCCAGCGCTCCGCACATTCGTTATGAAACTTTGCAAGTGTTTCACGGATTGAGGGCGGGTCGCTTTCAACATGTGGATCTCCCCTTAGCGCCGCGCACATTCGTTTCAAAAACTTACACGGGTTTCACACATTGAGGGCGGGTCGTTTTCAAAATGTGGCTCTCGCCTTAGCGCCACGCACATTCGCTATGAAACTTTGCAAGAGCTTCTCGGATTGAGGGCGCGTCGTCTTCAAAGTGTGGCTCTCGCCTTAGCGCCGCGCACATTCGTGTCAAAAATTAGCAGCAACAATTTCACGGATTCAGGGCGGCTCCTTTTCAAAATGTGGCTCTCGCCTTAGCGCCGCGCACATTCGTTTCAAACATTTTTACAAATTTCATGGATCCCCATGATCAACGTACCAGAAATGGTGTTGTGGAAAGATTCGGGGTTATGCGGGTCCAACCGATATGTTGATTCGCGGTAGTGAAGTCCCAAAAAAAGGCGTTCTGGCACGATTCCGGATCGTCAAGACGCAGCAGTCAGGTTGATCCGTGGCGTCGAAATCCCGAGAACAATGTTTTGGCATGCTTCATGGTCTTCAAAGGGTTGTCTTCCAACGAGGCAATTCCCTCAATAGAAATGAACTGTTGTAGGGGCCTATGTAGAGGGAGCTTGGAGGGAGGGTTAACTCCAACATCGTTGATGACTCTTGGGTTTACACTGGTCCTCCTCCTCCTCCTCCTCCTCCTCCGCCTCCTCCTCCTTCTGCCCACTCCCCCTCCTCCCCCCAACTCTCCTCTCTCCACACTCCTCACCTCACTCCTCCCATCCTCCTCCTTCTCCGATGCACTCCTCCTCCTCCTCCTCCTTTTTTTCCTTCCTCCTGTCGTCGTCTCACTTCTCTATCCTCCTCCTCCCCCGCCTTCTCCTCCTCCTCACTGCTCTTCCTCCTCTACTCATCTCCTCCTCTTCCTTAAAACCCCCCCCTCCGCCGCCATCCTCCGCCTGTCCGCTGAGCACGACCGCCCATGTCCGTGCCGCCGTCCCCAACACCACCTCCTCCATCCCTGACGACGACGACGACGACGACGACGACGACGACGACGACGAGCCACCACTACCACCACCACCACGACGACGGCGACGACGACGACGACGACGACCACCACCACCACCACCACCCCCACCACCACCACCCATGGAAGCCCCTGGGCCGCTGAGGGCAAGCGCCTCTGCCCCCTCCAGGGGGACGGGAGCACCACCAGCGTCTTGCGGCGCACCGCGGCGCCGCCCGCCCGCGCCGCGTCCAGAGTCCGGGGCTCCGCAGCGAGGCCCAGAAGGGGAGGGGGGGCAACCAGCCACGGTCGTTGACGGCTTAACGACTTCAGCTGTCCCTCGACTCGCGCCGAGGCGTCCACGATCTGCTCCGGAATTCCCTCAGGATCTCAGGATTTGCTCAGATGCGTCTGGATGTGTCCCGTTCTACCTAAATGTACCTCGATTTACCTGACTTGATCCCCACAAGTCGATGGGAGAAGAGTCGCTCCGCCCTGAGGAACAAAGCCCCAGGCCTTCCAGCGTCCCCCTCCTCCTCCTCCTCATCATCCTCCTCCTCATCCTCCATCTCCTCCTCCTCCTCCTCCTCCTCCTCCTCCTCCTCCTCCTCCTCCTCCTCCTC
>CAUYUJ010018296.1:135323-188025 GCA_963575745.1 Prorocentrum cordatum | reverse complement strand
TTACTACTACTACTACTACTACTACTACTACTACTACTACTACTACTACTACTACTACTACTACTACTACTACTACTACTATACCTACTACTACTACTACTACTACTACTACTACTACTACTACTACTACTACTACTACTACTACTACTACTACTACTACTACTACTATTACTACTACCTACCTACCTACCTACCTACCTACCTACCTACCTACCTACCTACCTACCTACCTACCTACCTACCTACTACTACTACGACCTACTACTACTACTATTACTCCTACTACTACTACTACTACTACTACTACTACTACTACTACTACTACTACTACTACTACTACTACCTACTACCTGCTACCTGCTACCTACTACCTACTACCTACTACCTACTACCTACTACTACTACTACTACTACTACTACTACCTACTACTACTACCTACTACTACCTACTACTACCTACTACTACCTACTACTACCTACTACCACTACACCTACTACTACTACTACTACTACTACTACTACTACTACTACTACTACTACTACCTACTACTACTACTACCTACTACTACTACTACTACTACTACTACTACTACTACTACTACTACTACTACTACTACTACTACTACTACTACTACTACTACTACTACTACTACTACTACTACTATTACTACTACTACTACTACTACTACTACTACTACTACTACTACTACTACTACTACTACTACTACTACTACTACTACTACTACTACTACTGCTCATCCTCTTCCTCCTCCTTCTCTTCCTGCTGCTCCTTATCGCTCTCCTCCTCTCCCTCCTCCTCCTCCGTAGCCAGTTTGGCTCAAGTCACCTGGGTGCCCGCGACATCAAGCGGATATCGCTGATCCGCGGCAGCCTTTCCATGGTTTTGCCCAGGTCGCCACAGGCTGGAGCTTATCGTGGTTCGCCCCACACCAGACCTCTCTCATTGTATTTACTCCTGGAGCCAAACTCCACGCTTGTCTTACACCTAAATCTCGGCCGCTGCGCGGTGAATGGCACAAGACGGCTCTCGGAGGCGCGGCGTCCCGTGGACGAAGCAGTCCGTGGGGACAGCAGTGGCTCGGAGGATCGGCGCATTCGCCGTTTGCTCCTGCGCCGCTGGCTCGTTGCCCTCAGCAGCCAGGCCCACTCGGCACCATCACCACGTACGAGGCGCCGCCATCACCGCCTGGCAACCAGTGGAGCAAGTGAGCCTGCTCCCTCTGCACCCGCCAGAAGAGCGGCCAGCGTGCGACCTCACGCAGGCACTGCGGACAAGATCGTGCCAGCCCAGGACTCCATTGTCTGCAGCGGCCCCAGGGAGTCTGGAACAGTGCCCAGTCAGTGGCCGCGCATGCCTAGCGCTGATGTTGATCGTGGCTTCCTCGATCTTCCTAGCCAAGGAGGTGCCCATCCAGAAGTTCAATCGGCCTTGACCCGAGCGAGCTGGAGCAATTGGCCAGCATGACGATCCGAATAGGAGGCAATGCAGGAGCGCCTCGGTATACTAAGGGATAGGAGTCAAAGCGTCCAGCCGCCAGGGAGCTCCCGCTTCAGCGGCAGATTAGCAAAGCCTTCAACGGTCTTAGTTCAACGGAGTCCAAAGTTGCGAAGGCAGTCAGTGCGTACGAGGAGATGGCCACAACTTTCGGAGTGTAACAGCAAGTGGTCGCAGATTTCAAAACCGAGCTGGAGGCAGCCGAGCAGCTCCACGACTGCCTGGTGGTCAGGCTCCGCGACGAGGTGGCAAAGCCAGGGGGGGGAGCCAGGGGGAGGTTTGGGAGGAGAAGAGGAGGGGAAGGGAGAATGGGCGGAGCGCCCACGTTGTGGCCCATGACTTCACTCTCACCTGCATCACCCATTCCCAGCCGGCACGCCCTCATGGAGCGGAACCCCCTGGATCCATAGACTCCCCCGCCATAGCTCGTAGACAACTTCCATGCCTCAATGCCCCGGCCACCTCCTCCTTCTCCTCCTTCTCCTCCTCCTCCTCCTCGTCCTCCTCCTCCTCCTCCTCAGGAGCCGCTTCCGAGGATCGGACCAAAGCCAAGGCCTCACGACACGGTTCCCTTCGGAGCCCTAAAACCGTGTGGTGATGGACTGCGTGGCGACCTCGGAATCCCCAACGACTTCACCACGCGGTCCGTCACCGCACGGTTTAAACCTCGGAGGCCCCAGTCGCCCGAGACGTCCTCGGAGAACGACCCGAGTCGAAAAACCGTGCGGTGATCCCGAATCCCCAGACTCACCACGCGGTGTGGTCACCACACCGTTTGGGAGCCTCTGCTTCCCCCTTGACAGCCCGACCTTCTGAGGCCTCGCCCGATCCCGAAAGAGCCCCCACGCGCGCGGCGAGCGACGCGAGCGGAACGAGCTTCCACGTCTCCCGCAGGCTTTCGGCCTTGACCTCGGCCTTCGCGCTCAAGGTGCTCAGCATCCCGGTCACCGCCGGCCCTGGACTGCTGACCGCCCTCTGAAAGGGGCTCCTCTAGAGTATGACAAAACTACATAAACCTGTGTCAGACAGCGTGGACCCCAAACAAATGTGTTTCTAGCAAGATATGTCGTGCGATGTATGTGGGGCAACATACACGTCGCTACGTGGTGCAATATATATGGTGTGGAATGTATGTTGAAACATATGTGTGTTGCGCAACCTATGTGGTGCAGTCGACGTGGCGCAACAGATGTACTGCAAGATATGTTGCGCAGCCTGTGCTGTGCAATAAAGGCGGTGTGATATGTGTATATATGTATATACATACGTACACACATGCGCGCATTGTATGTTGCGCTACGGAAGTAGTGCATTCTCTATGGTGCAACGAATTTCTGTTCGCAGTGAATTGTCAATTCCACTGCTCGCGCAATCATTCCACACACCCACCCGCAATCTGGTTTACTAAATCCATGCGGCGGCGATTGCGATGAATGCTTGGTGTTGGTTGGTGCAGTTTTGCGGCCGCGCTAGCCCGCGCATGCTCGCGCGCGCAGCGGCCAACTAGTTTGGCGCGACCGACGCGGCCGCGGTGGCGCTGACCGGTGGGCATTTCCCAGCGGGCACTTCGATGCGAGTCGGTGACTTGGGCGGGCGCGGTATCATGGCAACACGACAACGGTAGACACTATGATGATAGTAGCGATGCTAGTGACGATGGTGACAACGACGACGGCAATGCAAATGGCGGCGCCGATGCTGATCACGCCGACGACGATGGCGGCGTCCTCGCGTCGGTGATGAGGGTTTTGGAAGGAATTCGACATGCGCGCGTGGCCGACGCGCACGAGTGGCCCGCGTATTATTGTTTGACGAGGATCGTGCCCCCCAGCACGCGCGAAAGGGCGGTCGAATGATTTCGACATGCGGCGCAAGCGGCGCAAGAAACCCGTTTAGCAGAATGTGATGTAAATGTTGGAAAACCGTGCTTTCCTAAGAGTTAGCAAGAGCACGACCGCCGGCTTTTTCGAAAACTGAATTTTGCAGAGCCACGCGTTTCTAAAAAAAATTGGGACACTCGATTTTGAAATCATTACGGAACAGAAAGTGTTTGAAAGATTCCGGCATGCGCTCGCGACGACGCGCGCGCGCACTTCGTCCCATCCGTTGCAAGGGATCGTTGCGACAGCACGCGCGCAAGGGCGTTCGAGCGATTTCGGCATGCGCGCGCGAGAGGCACGTTTGATAGCATTTGATGCAAGTGTTGAAAAATATGCGGGGTGCTGAAGAAGCCACACAAGCGCGAGCGCAGGCGGTTCGTTTGAAAGTTCTTGCTGCGGAACCATTGTGATGTTTTAGTGTTTTCGGGACACTCGATTTTGAAATCCATACGAAACCTAAGGTGTTTGAAGGATTTCGGAATGCGCGCGCGTCGACGCGCGCGCGTGCGCACTTCGTCCCATTCGTTTGCAAGGGATTCTTGAAAACAGATAACTTATGATAACGAGTGCGCGCACAGTATTTGTCACAAAAAAATGACGAGAGTCGATAAAGGGTCTGCTTGGGATGGTTTGAGTTCATATCTAGGATTGACGATGGGGCAGAACCATATGCAAATTCACATGCGAAAACGTGATGCGTTAAGTGTGGGGGGGATCCGAATATTCCCAACGAGTGCGTGCCCTTAGGGGTCTTACTTGGCTTAAGCATCTCGGGGTGAATGGCGGCTTTTGCGGGCGGTGCCGCCCGTCGCCGCCGTCGCCGTCGCCGCCGCTTGGGGCGAGTCGCGTTTCTGTTCGGGCAGTGCCGCCCGCCGTCGCTGTCGCCGTCGCCGTCGTCGCCGCTCGGGGCGAGTAGCGGTTTTTGCGGGCGGTGCCGCCCGTCGCCGCCGTCGCCGTCGCACAAATTGCGCCACATAGATTGATTTTAAGAATTTCAAAACAAACAATTCTATGTACCATCCTCCCCCACCCGGACTTACAGACCCCCGGGAACCGATTTAAAACACATAGGATTCTGACCCAATGCCCATCCGACCTGTGAATTCATACAACCCCAGTCATCTGGTATCGGTTCCCTCCGCCATCCTGGCGGGAAAACACTATGCGCGCACACTCGTTCATCAAAAAACATAGATGTTTAAGAATCCCTTGCAAAAAACGGGACGAAGTGCTCACACGCGCGTTGTCGCGCGCGCATGCCCAAATCCGTTTAAAACCTCGGGTTTCGGAAGGATTCGAAATCGAGCTTTCCCAAAAAACATGCAACACAAATTGTTTCGCAACACTGATTTGCTAAAAAAGCTTACGCGCGCGCTCTTGCGAAAGGCTGGGAAAAAAAACAAAAAAATGTTACCAAACGGGCTTCGCGCGCGCATGTCGAAATCTTTCGAAAACCCTTGCGCGCGTGCCGTCGCGAGAATCCTCTGCAAAAAATAACGACGTGCACACGCGCGCGTCGTCGCGCACGCATGCCGAAATCCTTCGAACACCGTTGGTTTCGGAAAGATTTCAAAATCGAGCGTCCAAAAAGCATACAAAAAAACAGGGTTTCGCAACATGGATTTTCAACAAAAGCGTGCGCGCGCGCTCTTGCGTCGTCGTCGTCGTCGTCGTCGCCGTCCTCCCTCCTCCCTCGTCGTCGTCGCCGTCGTCGTCCTCTGCCTTTCCTCGTCGTCGCCGTCGTCGTCGTCTTGGCGTCGTCGTCGTTTCCGTCGTCGTTGTCGCCGTGGTCGTCCTTCTTCCCTCGTAATCTTCGTCGGCGTTTCGTCGTTGTTCCTCCTATTTCGTCGCCGTCGTCGTCGTCATCGTCGTCGTCGTCGTCGTCTTCCCTCCTCCCTCATCGTTGTCGTCGTCGGCGTTGCCGTCCTCCCTCCTTCTTCGTCGTTCACGTCGTCGCCGTCCTCCCTCCTCCCTCGTCGTTGTCGTCGTTGTCGCCGTCGTCGTCCTCCCTCCTCCCTCGTCGTCGTCGTCTTCGTTGACGACGTCGTCTTCGTCGTCGTCGTCTTCGTCTTCGTCGTCGTCGTCGGCGTCGTCGTCGTCGTCGGCGTCGTCGGCGTCGTCGGCGTTGTCATCGTCGTTGTCGTCGTCGTCGGCATCGGTGTAGTCGTCGTCTTCGTCTTCGTCGTCGTCGTCGTCGTCGTCGGCGTTGTCATCGTCGTTGTCGTCGTCGTCGTCGGCGTCGGCGTCGTCGTCGTCGGTGTCGTCGTCGTCGACGTCGTCGACGTCGTTGGAGACGCCGTCGGTGTCGTCGTAATCGCTGTCGGCGGCGTCGTCGTCGTTGTCGCTGTCGTCGTCGGCGTCGGTGTCGTTGCCAAGTGCCATGTGGTACCCACCGTCACGGTCTCAAGAGGTCTTGCGACCAAGTTGCGGGTGGGAGGGTGGGATGTTTGCACGAGCACTGGAGAGGACAGCTTCAAGTTGAGCAAGTGATTGATTCTCCTTTCTAAAAGAAGAATCGACTCTACCCCCCCCCCGGAGTTAACGGCACACCTTTTTCGTATTGCAATTTACATATGATTCTGCCCCATCGTCAATCCTAAATATGAATTCGTACTATCCCAGCCAGGCCGGTATCGCCTCCCCCGCCATCCTCTGCAAAAAATACGATGCGCGCACTCTCGTTTACCAAAAATCCGATGTTGACAAGAATCCCTTGCAAAAAAAGGACGACGTGTACACGCGCGCGTCGTCGCGCGCGCATGCCGAAATCCTTGAAAAAACCTCCGGTTACGGAAGGAATTCAAAATCGAGTTCCCAAAACACATACAAAAAACACAGGGTTTCGCAGCACTGATTTTCTAAAAAAGCTTACGCGCGCGCCCTTAAGAAATCTACGGAAAACCATAGGTTTTCCAAGATTCTCAAAACATACTACCAAACGGGCTTCGCGCGCGCGCATGTCAAAATCGTTCGAACGCCCTTGCGCGTGCACCGTCGCGAGAATCCTCTGCAAGAACAAGGACGAAGTGCGCGCGCGCATGCCGAAATCCTTCAAACAAGCTCGGTTTCGTAAGGATTTCAAGATCTATTGTCCTAAAATTATACCAAAAAAAAAAAAAAAAAAAAAAAAAAACGCAACACGGATTTTCAACAAAAGCGTGCGCGCTCGCTCTTGCGTCGTCGTCGTCGTCGTCGCCGTCCTCCCTCCTCCCTCGTCGTCGTCGTCGTCGTCGCCGTCGTCCTCTGTCTTTCCTCGTCGTCGTCGTCGTCGTCCTCTTTCGAGTGGTCGTCGTTTCCGTCGTCGTTGTCGCCGTGGTCGTCCTTCCTCCTCCCTCGTCGTCGTCATCGTCCGTCGTCAGCGTCTCGTCGTCGTCCCTCCTATTTCGTCGCCGTCGTCGTCGTTGTCGTCGTCGTCGTCGTCTTCCCTCCTCCCTCGTCGTTGTCGTCGTCGGCGTCGCCGTCCTCCCTCCTTCTTCGTCGTTCGCGTCGTCGCCGTCCTCCCTCCTCCCTCGTCATTGACGTCGTTGTCGCCGCCGTCGTCCTCCCTCCTCCCTCGTCGTCGTCGTCTTCGTTGGCGACGTAGTCGTCGTCGTCGTCGTCGGCGTCGACGTCGTCTTCGTCGTCGTCGACGTCGGCGTCGTCGTCGTCGCCGCCGTCGTCGTTGTCGTCGTCGTCGTCGTCGTCGTCGTCGGCGTCGTCGTCGTCGGCGTCGTCATCGTCGTCGTCGGCGTCGGCGTCGTCGTCGTCGTCGGTGTCGTCCTCGTCGTCGTTGTCGTCGTCGTCGTCGAAGTCGTCGGAAACGTCGTCGATGTCGTTGTAGTCGTCGTCGTCGGCGTCGTTGTCGTCGTCGACGTCGCTGTCGTCGTCGGCGTCGGTGTCGTTGCCAAGTGCCATGTGGTACCGACCGTCACGGTCTTAAGAGGTTTTGCAACCCAAGTTGCGGGTGGGCGGGTGGGATGTTTGCAAGAACATGGGATGTGTCAAATCATGGGTAAAAATCAATTGCAATACAAAGACTGCACCGCACATATTGCATTACAAAGGTTGTTTCGCGTAAATTGCATTGCGCTGGGTCTCTTTTCTATAGGAAAATCAATTCTACCACCACCACCACCCCAGACTAACCCACTCACCCGGAACCGATGCAAAACACATAGGATTCTGCCCCAATGTCCATCCGACCTGTGAATACATATTATCCCAACCAAACCGGTATCGACCCCCCTCGGTTCCCTCGGAAAAAGATCCTATGCGCGCACACTCGTTTATCAAAAATCACACGCGCGCGTCGTCGCGCGCGAATGCCGAAATCCTTCAAAACCTGCGGTTTCAGAAAGATTCAAATTCGAGAATCCAAAAAACATGTTTAAAACACCAGGTTTCGCAACACGGGGGGGGGAATGAGCGCGCGCTCTTGCGATTTCCTAAGGAAAGCCAGCAACAAAAACACGTGTTTCATGAATTTGTATATACAAAACAGTTTACTTTTATGTTTAATGCTAATATCTATAATTTTGTTTTCAAACATTTTAACTTTTATATCCCTCATAAAAAATACTACCAAACGGGCTTCGCGCGCGCATGGCGCGTCGTCGCGCGCGCATACCGAAATCCTTCACGAACCTCCGAGTTCGGAAGGATTGCAAAATCGAGTGTCCTAAAAAATTACAAACACAGGGTTTCGCAACACGGATGTTCAACAAAAGCGCGCGCACTTGCGAATTCTCAAGAAGACCATATGTGTTTCAACATGTTCATAAAATGCTACCAAGCGGGCTTCGCGCGCGCATGTCGAAATCGTTCGTTCGAACGCCCTCGCGCGCGTGCTGGGGTAGCACGGTCCGTGTCACATGATACCATGCGAGCAACTCTCGCGCGTCTGCCGCGCGCGCGCTTCGAATTCCTTCCAAAACCTTCATCACCGACACGAAGACGCCGTCATCGTCGTCGGCGTGATCGGCATCGGCGCCGTCACTGGCCGCGCCGTCGTCGCTGTCAGCATCGTCACCAACATCGCTACTATCATCATCCTCGTGTCTAAAACTGTCGACGTCGCCATGATATCGCACCCGCCCAAGTCGCCGACTCGCACTCAAATGCCCGCTGGCATGTGCCGAACGGTCAGCACCACAGCGGCCGCGTCGGTCGCGCCGAACTACCTGGCCGCTGCGCGCGCGCATGCGCGGGCTGGCGCGGCCGCAGAGATGCACCAGCCAGCGCCAAGCACTCATCGAAATCGCCGCCGCATGAGGTTTGCAAACCAAGTTGCGGGTGGGTTAGGTGGGATGTTTGCGCGAGCAGCGGAGTGGACAACTCACCGCGAACATTAATTAATTCTCCTCTCTGAAGGAAGAATCGACTCTACCCCCCACCCGAGTTAACGGTCCCCGCGGGGGTATTGCGATTTCATATTTATTCTGCACACTCGTCCATCTTAAATATGAATTCATACT
The DNA here is from genome assembly GCA_963575745.1 of Prorocentrum cordatum. Lineage (NCBI taxonomy): Eukaryota > Dinophyceae > Prorocentrales > Prorocentraceae > Prorocentrum > Prorocentrum cordatum. The sequence goes on along the minus strand of CAUYUJ010018296.1, from coordinate 179,176 downwards.
ATCCCAGCAAGGCCGATATCACTCCCCCCCGCCATCCTCTGCAACAAATACTATGCGCGCGCTCTCTTTTATAAAAAACCGCCGGTTCCGGAAGGATTCCAAAATCGAAAGTCACAAAAAATATAAACAAACAGAAGGTTTCGCGACACGGATTTTCAACCAAACCGTGCGCGCGCGCTTTTGCGTCGTCGTCGTCGCCGTTTTCCCTCCTCCCTCGTCGTCGTCGTCGTCGGCGTCGTCGTTGTCGCCGTGGTCGTCCTTCCTCCACCGTCGTCTTCGTCGGCGTTTCGCCGTTGTCGCTCCTGTTTCGTCGCCGTCGTCGTCGTTGTCGTCGTCGGCGGCGGCGCGGGCGTCATCGTCGGCGTTGTCATCGTCGTCGTCAGCAGCATCGGCGTCGTCGTCGTCGGTGTTGTCGTCGTCGTCGTTGTCGTCGTCGTCGTCGAAGTCGTTGGAGACGTCGTCGGTGTCGTCGTAGTCGTTGTCGGCGGCGTCGTCGTCGTTGTCGCCGTCGTCGTAGGCGTCGGTGTCGATGCCAAGTCTGAAAAGAAAACAGGTTCTACCACCCTCCCCCCCGGTTATAGATCCCCCGGGAACCGATGCAAAACACATAGGATTCTGACCCAGTGTCCACCCTACCTGTGAAGTCAGACTATCCCAGCCGGGCCGGCATCGACCCTTCGCCGTCCTCTGCAACAATATTATGCGCGCACACTCGTTTATCAAAAATCATACATATTCAAGAATCCCTTACAAAAAACGGGACGAAGTGCACACGCGCGCGCTGTCGCGCGTGAGTGCCGACATGCTTTGAAAAGCTTCGGTTTCGGAAGGATTTTAAAATCGAGTTTCAAAATATGCAAAGTCACAGGGTTTCGCAACACTGATTTTCTAAAAAGGCTTACACGCGCGCTCTTGCGAAATCATAGGAAAAAAGCTACTTGTTCAAGATTTTCAACAAATATTACCAAACGGGCTTCTCGCGCGCGCATGCCGAAATCGTTCGAACGCCCTTGCGCGCGCACCGTCGCGAGAATCCTTTGCCACTAATGAAACGAAGCGCACGCGCGCGCGTCGTCGCGCGCATGCCAAAATCCTTCAAAAACCTCAAATCGAGCGTCCAAGAAACATTCGAAAACACAGGGTTTTCGTAACACGGGTTTTCAACAAAAGCGTGCGCGCGCGCTCTTTCGTTGTCGTCGTCGACGTCGTCGCCGTCCTCCTTCCTCCCTCGTCGTCGTCGCCGTCGTCGTCCTCTGTCTTTCCTCGTCATCGGCGTCGTCGTCGTCCTGTTTGGCGTCGTCGTCGTCGTTTTCGTCGTCGTTGTCGCCGCGGTTGTCCTTCCTTCTCCCTCGTCGTCGTCGTCGTCGTCGTCCGTCGTCGGCGTCGTCGTCGTCCCCCCTATTTCGTCGCCGCCGTCGTCGTCGTCGTCGTCTTCCCTCCTCCCTCGTCGTTGTCGTCGTCGGCGTCGCCGTCCTCCCTCCGTCTTCGTCGTTCGCGTCGTCGCCGTCCTTTCTCTCTCGTCGTTGTCGTCGTTGTCGCCGTCGTCGTGCTCCCTCCTCCCTCGTCGTCGTCTTCGTCGGCAACGTCGTCGTCGTCGTCGTTTTCGTCGTCGTCGGCGTCGGCGCCGTCGTCGGCGTCGTCGTCGTCGGCGTCGTCGTCGGCGTTGCCATCGTCGTCGTCGGCGTCGGCGTCGTCGTCGTCGTCGGTGTCGCCGTCGTCGGCATCGTCGTCGTTGTCGTCGTCGAAGTCGTCGGAAACGTCGTCGTCGTCGTCGCAGTCGGCGTCGGCAGCGTCGTCGTCGTCGTTGTCGCCGTCGTCGTCGGCGTCGCTGTCGTTGCAAAGTGCCACGCGGTACCCACCGTCACTGTCTTAAGAGGTCTTGCGACCAAGCTGCGGGTGGGAGGGCGGGATGTGTGCGCGAGCCGTGGAGATGACAGCTTCAAGGCTCCTGCGCCCCAGCAGTCGGTCGCACAGCTGCCGCTCGAACGAGCCCCGCGAGCCTCGATCGCGGGCAGGGCGCCCCGCGGCGGCTCGCTCGGCAGCGCGCGCAGCCAACACCGCCTGGGCGTCCTGGCTGCCACGCGTCGCAGGGGCCTCGGCAAGCTGCCTCTCCGCCCCGCCACCCCCGCGATCGCGCAGCAGCTGCGCCGTCCTGCCACCGTCGCCCGAGCCCTTTTCGAGGCCCTGCATGGCCTCATCCAGCGGGTCGACAGCAACACCAGCCCTGCCGCGCTCGGCGCTCCTCGAGCGCAGCCGATCCTCGGCCGGGGCTTCGCGGTGAGCCGGCACCAACGCCGCCCGCGGCCGCGCGGCCCGCGGCGGCACCGGCGGTGGCAGCGGCGCCCGGCGCCGCGGCGGCTCTGCCTGTGGTCCACCTGCCTCGTCCTCCTCGGACGCGAAGGCGTCGTCCTCGTCGCCGATGCTCCACAGGTCGTCGACCGGCGGCGGGGCCGCAGCAGCCGGCCGCCGGGCAGGCCTGAGGGCAGGGGCCCGCGGCCGGGCCACCCCTCCGGGCGCAGCAGCTCTCCCGCGGATCGAGGCCTCGTCCTCGGGCAGCCGCTGGCACCCCCAGCTGCGCAGCAGGGCCTCCCTCCGCCTCCTCCCCGGAGATCGGCCGCACGAGGTTGACGTGCTCCACCGACCAGCCCTCGGGGGCGGTGACCTGGCACGTCCTCGCCGCCACCGCGCACACGTGGAGCACGGCGCGCTCGGGACGCGCGCCGTTCGTCCCGCGGGAGCGGGCGCACCACTCGAAGTACGCATCCGACGCCCCCAGGCTCTCGAACTCGAAGAGCAGCCCCCCGTCGTCCGAGATCGGCGCGGCCGCAAGGCGGACGACCTCCGAGCCCTGCGAGTTCCAGTCCGAGTCCAGCACACCGACCTGGACCAGATCGCCCGGCTCCAGCACCAGGCTGTGCGGCCCTTCGAGGTCCAGCTCGGAGTGGATCTATAGCCCGACCGGGCGAGGAGCAGCAGGCGCGGCGGCGGCCTCCATGCGCTCACGCGCAGCACATCGCGGGCTGGTGCCTGAGGAGGGCCAGGCACCAGCGGAGGGCCGCGCCACACAGCGACCAGCGGCCTCGGGGCCGCCGCTGGCAGCGCCACGACGAGTACCTCTCGTTCCCTCCCTCAACCAAGACGACTACGGAGTCCACGGACGGCTGGACGTTTCATGGGGCGTTCCCTGGGGGCATAAACCGTTCGGGGAGATGTCATATATTGTGCAGTCTAGGCGGCGACGGGGTGGCGATGAGGCGGCGACGGGGCGGCGACGGTGGCAGCATAGCCGCCAAAACGGCAGACAGGCCCAGACGACTGGCGGCGACGCGGCGACAGGGCGGCGACGGCGGCAACATGGCCGCCAGAACGGCAGACAGGCCCAGACGACGGGCGGCGACGAGGCGGCGACATAGCCGCCAGAGCGGCAGACAGGCCCAGACGACAGGCGGCGACGAAGAGGCGACGAGGCGGCGACGAGGCGGCGACGGCGGCAACATAGCCGCCAGAGCGGCAGACAGGTCCAGTTCCGTAGAGCAGAAGCGAGAAGCCCTAAATGCAAGCACTGTTTGGTGAAAGTTCTGGAGCTCCGCACGGATTTCTTAGATCGGCGCTGGGCCCAACTGGCGGCGCATCTGGCGCCGCCCCTGGCGCGCTCCGCGCGCCAGGGAGGGAGCCCAACGCTGGTCCAAGAAATCCGCGCGGAGCTCCGAAAATTTCTGATCGTGCCGTTTGTTGCTCCTCTATCCTGTCCGAGTCCTGGCCAGCCCTCCCGGAGGGGAAGCTGTCAAAGGAACCGTCGCTCGGCGCGATGCAGGCCCGGGCGGGCCTGCCAGAGGCGAGCCTGGCTGATGGGAAGGGCCTGCCGTGCCGCAAGGGTGCGCTCGGGAAGCACGACGGCGCTGCGGCCGGCCTCGATCTCCACGACGGCGCTGAGGCCGCCCTCGAGATTCCCGGCTCCTCATCCTCGCCAGAGTGCTGCTCCAGCGATCCCTGGGACTCTGCAGCCTCCAGGGATCGCAGCTCCCGCACGAGCCCGACGAACCCGCCCGCGAGCTGCCACACGCAGAGGATGAGGTACAGCCGAGCCGTCCACTCGTCCTCTGGCATCTCCCGGAAGTTCACCAGCAGCAGATCGGCGTCGCGAAGCAGAGCACGAGCCAGCTGCATGGTGAACTGCTCGCGGGCCGTCAGGTGAGGTACGAGCTCCGCCGGCTCCGTCACGCTGCCCGTGCTGCCGTCGCGCTGGTAAAACGCGCCGAACGACGTGCAGCACGTGGTAGGCCCCCGCAGCGCATCGGCCTGCGGGCCTCCGCTTGGCGAGAAGCCGTACAGCGGCAGCGCCCTGCACAGCACACTCAGGTCGTCGTCGGACACGACGCTAAGAATCCCACCAGCCCTTTGGGCGTGAGTGGTTTAGGGAGCCCTCTCTGTCCTCAACCTCCCTTCTTCCCCTTCGGGGAGGGGTTTACCCCTCCCCCTACCCCCTCCCCCTGGACCTGGAGAGGGCGCCCCGCGGGTGGTCAGGGGGGTCCTTTTCGACGCCTGGGAGGGCCAAAAAACGACGACCCTCACGAGGATTCTCGCCCCGACGGGGGGATAGAGAAAAGACCCTCTCCTCTTCTGTGACGCCAAAATCATTGATTTTACTACGGTTTGGGCCCCATTTTGGCCTTCTGAGGGGGCAGCGCTCCTCTTCCTTGTTCTCAGAATCATTGATTTTACGAAGGTTTTGGGCTCATTTTGTCTTTCTCAGGGGGTAGCGCTCATTTGCGCTTCTGAGGAGGTCGCAAGAGGCCCCAAGATGCCCCCAGGAGGCTCCCAAGAGGCCTCCAAGAGGCCCCCAAGAGGCCCCCAAGAGGCCCCCAGAGGCCCCCAACAGGCTCCCAAGAGGCCCCCACGAGGCCCCCAGAGCCCCCAAGAGGCCCCCAAGAGGTCCCCAAGAGGCCCCCAAGAGGCCCCAAGAGGCTCCAAGAGGCCCCCAAGAGGCCCCACGAGGAGCCCGAACGACTCACACCAGGGCGAGGGGCCCGAACGACTCACACCACGAAGAGCCCGAACGACTCACACCACAAGGAGGTTCCCGAACGACTTACACCAGGACGAGGCGCCCGAACGACTCACACCACGAGGAGCCCGAACGACTCACACCACGACGCGGGCCTCGAACGACTCACACCACGAGGAGCCCGAACGAGTCACACCAGGAGGAGGGGCAGCGCTTATACAAGCCACCACGAGGAGCCCGAACGACTCACACCACGACGAGGGCCCCGAACGACTCACACCACGAGGAGCCCGAACGAGTCACACCAGGAGGAGGGGCCCGAACGACTCACACCAGGACGAGGGGCCCGAACAACTCACACCACGAGAAGCCCGAACGACTCACACCAGGACGAAGAGCCCGAACGACTCACACCACGAAGAGCCCGAACGACTCACACCAGGAAGAAGGGCCCGAACGACTCACACCAGGACGAGAAACCACAAACGACTCAAACCACGAGGCGCGCTTTCTCTCCCTCCTCCTCCGCCTCGTCCTTCTCCCGCTCCCCCCACAAGGAGGATGTACAAGGAGGCGGGAGGAAGGAGTAACAGGGGAGATATGCGGGGGCAGGCGGAAACACGCCTGAAAAACACGACTGTCGGCACGCTTCGCAAGAGTTGCTGTTGAGAGATGGGCTGGTGGGGATACGCGAAGCGTAAAGAATTCCGAGCTTCATGTTGTCCACCACCGACAGCCCAGGTATGAAGTTGGCAGTGCCGTCCAGCAGCGACACCCGCAGGGGCGCGGGCAAGGCGACGCTGCCGCTCGTGGGCGCGAGGCCGTGGCTGAGGACCCGCAGCAGCGTGAGCTTGCCGCTGTTGCGCGGCCCGCAGATCGCGTACGCGCGCCCCAGGGGCACCTGTGAGCATCGTTTCACAGATCCCAGCACTAGCCGGCTTGCCCACCTGGGTGGGGACATATGCCGCCGGTTCCCTTGGGCCTCGCGGGGCCTCTTACCGCCTAGGAGGGTGGCTGGCGGGGCTGGGATACCACGGCCCGGTGGGGGCGGGGATGGGCTGGACGATGCTGAACCTGGGCGGAGCAGCTGCTGAGGACCATTGGCAGCCTGGGGTGGTACTGGAAGCTCACCCGGTCCAGAGCGATGACTGGCTCGGAGTCGCCCGCCCTGGGAGAGTACTGCCGGGTGTGCCCGCCGGGGCTCTGCACGGCCGCGGGGCACGGAGCGCGGCGGAGGCCCTCCCTGCGGCGAGGCGCCGACTTCAGGTTCAGATCGGCGCCCTCGTGCTGGGGGGCCCGGCACACAGCGCAGGAGGCCCCGTAGAGCTCGAGCTCGTCCTCGGACAGCCAGAGGAGGTCGCGCAGCGTGCGCAGCACTGCCCCCGAGCGGTTGAACGAGAGCAGCCCGAGGTAGATCTGCGTCGTCGCGTCCCCGTGCTTGTTCACTATGGCGACGAGTGCGACGTAGCTGCCGACCGAGAAGGCCCCCTGGCCGCTGTGCGCGCGGTCGGCTGCGGCTAGAACCCCGTAGAACATGAAAAATTCGCCGGCCCAACGGGCAAGCGGCGTGCTAAGATCTCCAGGAACTGGTCCACCGTATTTCTAGTTCGCGCGCGCGGAGCGGCCCCCGGGGGTCCCCAGACGAAAAGTACCACGGCAAGGTTCTGGCAGACTCCCGGCAAGGTCTGCCCAAGGATGCCCGAACTCCCCGGGGCGGTTTCCGCACCCTCAGAGCGCTCCATGAAGGCCTCAAGAGGCTCCCAAGCTGGTCCAAGAGGGCTCCGAGTCGCCGATCGATTGGTCCAAGACGCCCAAGATCGCCTCCACGCGGCCGCAGACGCCTCGAAGACGCCTATAGACGCCTCCACGAAGCGTCTCCGCAGGGCCCCAGGACACAAAAATCATTGATTTCCTGTTGGTTCGTTCAGGACGTTGGCGTTCTCACCTGCTCGGCTTCCCGACGCTCCAGGACAGCCCAAGAGGCCCTCGACATGGCCCCAGGACGGCCCAAGAGGGCTTCAAGAAGACGGCCCAAGATGGCCCCAAGATGGCCCCACAAGCCTCAAAGACAGCCCAAGACGGCCCCCGGGTCTGCCCCAAGAGGGAGCCCAGGCGGAGAACCCGAACAGACATTTCGAGCCCAGCCTCCGACATCGATCCAAGACGGCCCAGGAGACCTCCAATAGGGCCTGAAAGCAGCTCAAGAGGGCCGCAAGACGGTCCCACAAGGCCCAAGAGCCCTCCAAGACCGCCTCGGAAAGCTTCCCAAGAGGCCCCCAGGAGCTCCCAAGAAGCTCCCCGGAGCTCTGGACGTTTCGAGCCAGACTCTCCCAGGAGATCCCCAAAGGCCCCCAAGAGCTCCCGAAGAGGCGCCCAAGGGGCTCCACGACGCCTCCAGGAAACTCCAAGAGACTCTCAAGCGGCTCCCAAGGCCTCCCAAGAAAGACTCCAAGGGCTCCCAAGAGGGTCACAACTACTCCCCCCCAGAAGCTCCCGGGTGCTCTCAGAAGAGAAAGCAAGAAGCATCCATGAGCTCTCCGAGATGCCCCCCAGAGCCCTCCCAAGAGACCCCACAAATGCCACAAGGAGCCATCGAGAGGCCTCCTCCTCACCCTCATCCTCCCCTCCTCCCCCTCCTCCTCCTACTCCTCCTCCTCCTCGCTCACCACGAGCACGCCAACATATAGCAACACTCATACAAGATGGGCCTGCGGAATGAGCGAAGCGATTCAATATCGAGAACGCGCAGGTGAAATACTCGGCTATCCACGACGACGTCAGACCGGTCAGGATGTCCGCAGAGGGCACCACTGCACCACCACCGCCACGCCGGGCCAAGGGGACCCCGGGCCCCCGCACGGCGTGCACGCCCTCCTGGCCAGGACCAGGTGGGCCGAGTTTGTCCAGAACGACCACAGCCTCGGGGCGACGACGAAGCACAATGAAACACGAGTCAGAGCAGGCTTGAAAGCTGCACGAGACACGAGGCGGGCTTTTCCTAGCTCCGTGAGTCACAACGTAGACTTGCACCCTGGGGTGGTGCACGGAACCCCCTGGCCCGGGAAGAAGGCTGGGAGGGTCTATGCAGCACCCTAGGGTATGGGACGAAGATGGCCAGGCAAATTGCGGCGGTGCACAGCTGCCGTCTGCGGAAGATACCCCGCCTCACAAAGTCGCGACATTCCGCGTTGGTGTCCATGAACTCTTCCAGCACCGCCTCCACCCTGTGCATGTGAGGGCGTTGCTCGGTGATGATCGGCCAGCTCCTCAGCGTCCACACAAACTGCTCGACGAGGGTGTCCAGCCGCATCTCCCCCTGCTCCACCAAATCGCTCTGATGTTGTGCCCGATGCGTCCAGAAGATGAATAAAAAAGCTACCACCTCTAAGACGAACAAGCATGCCAAAGCCAACAATCGCGGTCTGTCCAAAGTCTCTGTGCCCCACTGTGTAGTGACGATCATCAAAACAGCGGCGCTGAACACGATTGCCGCAACGTTCCGGATAATGGCGAACACAGTCAGCCACGCATCCGTAACCTCTTTCACACGCACTAGGGAGGTGATCCACTTCGCATGCTGCTCGGCCTCTCTAAAGTGCTGATGCATGGCGAGCCTCCAAAACTTTTTGTAGACCATGCCACGGAGATTCGCTGTTATGGGCCCTTGCCGGCTCACAATGATGAAGGCATGCTGAGCCCAACGCAGAATAAGCGTTGACAAAATATATAAAACTATTACGCAAGGCGCCATCCAGTATAACTCCCGCCCCAATACAAAATCTACAAGCACCTGCAAGCTGAGCGTTTTCACGAAGACATAATGGAAACTTTCCCATATGGAGCACGTTGTGGCCCTGCAGAAGCTCCACCTATTCTCAGCAATGAGGACGGAGATCCACCGGCGCACCAGTCTGCGCGGATTGAAACTCTCCACGTCATCTCCAAGAAACTGTCCCGTGCTTGCTATCCGGATGTGGGCCACAGCACCTGGCAGCGCAAGCACGGCGTTGCCAGACACGACGTGGGTCAACTCCAAGTAGAATAAGCGCTGGTCCGCGTAGTCGGGGCCGATGGTAGGTACAAAGAACGCCTCCACGGGGATGCCCGCAGTGCTCTGTCCAGGCTCGAAGACGCAGTCGAAGCCCTCCTCCGGAAAATCGTAATGCACCCCAGCCTTTGCATCGCCCGCGTGCGCGTGGACGTGCACGACGACCTTGCCATCTAAGCAACCAGTGCGGTCCACCCAGATCATGGCCTGGCCACCACGCGGAAGCACCTTCCACTCTGGCGACCGAAAGTCGACGGCGCCGGCCGACACCGGGGGACGAAGGACGCAGGCCTGCTGCCGCGACGAGGACCGCACGTCTGTGAAAACGGCTCTGCGCGAATCTGATGCACTGTCCTTGCCCGAACGCAGTAGAAGACCTGAGCGCTTCTCCTGAATGCGCTCCTGCAAGCTCTTGCCACCCCAGCGAACGCTCTCCTGCTCTGGAAGATCGGTCAGCCTTCTTTGGTGGATCCAGCAGTTGCACGAGTCCCAGCAAGTTTTCCCCACCATGCCAGTTCCAAGCCAACAGCGCTCCCACACCGCCACAACGAAGAACAAACTGGTAACGCTGACAACCAACACCATGAGAAATGTCCGAATATTACTCATATCAGCCCAGTCAGGAATCTCACGGGAGACCCAAGATTTCCAAATATGGCGATTGCTCTTCAGCCATTCGCAGGCCACTTCTTCCACTAAGATTGTTCGTTCCACACCGTGACGCTGTGCGCTCAGAGACTCCAACTCAGCGAGCAGTCTCAATATACCAGTATTTTTGAGATTGCCTCTCGGAATCTCACCACGTTTCAACAAGTCGCCGAAGTTCTCCTCATGACTAACCCTTAAGGACTGGATGAGATTCACAAGTAAAGGCGCGTCACGTTCCAAGTTCGCAGAGGCTATCTTAACAAGGTGTTCGGGCATGAAGTCGCATCTCCAGCTGCTGAGTCCATCACCTCGATTGACTGTGTTACCACACCATTCTTCTTGTGGCAAGAGCACGCGCTTGACATCTAGATGCAAGACTGTCAGTGAAGGAACCCAGTGAAAAAACGCCACAGGCGAGTCCATGAGTTTCTCAATCTCTACTCTGTACTCAATGTCTGACAAACCCTCGAAGTAGCGAATACCCATAGAGAAGTTGTTGTTCTCAATGATCGACTCCAGAATTCCATTGGAAAAAGCCCTCTGCTTCAGGACTGGGAGTGGTGCAAAGTCTACCATTTCACTCTGGTCAGCGACGGTTGGACACCATACGTCGCACGACTCGGGCAAAATCTCACAGGCCCTCTGGGCGAAGCTGGATCAGCTCTTCCAAAAACAACTTCTTCCCCTTCTTGGATGGGTATACTGGAGAGACAAAAAAAAACAAAAGGTACCGATACCGCTACTCCCTGGACATCTCCCGGGGTGCGTTCTGACCAGAATCCAGCAGTGGCGACGAAGGCCTCCCAGGAGGCCCAGAAAAGAGAAAACGAGGGAAGGGTAGCGGTATGGGCACCCCACCCACCCACCGTGGCCTTACGATCGCCGGCGCTGCAGGTATTGGCCCGCTATGGCAAGGCAAGTCCTCCCCTGGGGGTTTGGACTGGTCGCGGGTCGTCGGTGTCCAAGATGGCCCGAGCTGGCTCCAAGATGGCCCCAGATCGCCCCAGACTGCCTCCAAGACTGCGCGAATGCCCCAAGTAGGCCTAAGATGGCCTCGAGAAGGCCCCAAGATGACCAGTTACGAGGGCGCCCCCGAGCCTCCAAAGGATGCGACTGAAATGTGTCGATAATGTTCGCCTTATCGTACTTCGGCCTGCGATGGGCATCTGAGGCACCAAGATGGCAACAAGTCCTAAGAGGGCCACAAGGGACAGCATGTGATAGCTCAAAGGCGAGGCTCAGTCAGGACCCCCTGTTTGGCTGATGGTCTCCAGCATCGCCCCAAGAGGGTCTCAAAGGCTCAGCAGAAGTCCTTAGGGAAGCCTTGAAAGGGTTTCGAAAACGACCGAATTCCTTCTCACGACAACTCGACAGGCATAGTTTCTGGACGGGCAATTGGGGATAAGCGAAGCGTCAAGAATCGGGCAACAATGACAAGCGGTGCTCGACGAGCAGTTCACGGTGTAGGAACTCCTCTGGACCGTGTCGACAAGAAGCCGGCTTGCAGCATTTGACCTCGAGTGCCTGGCCAATCACTGTCCGATCGCATGCCCTCTTCGCGCGACCCAATCAGGGACCCGAACACAATGGCTGCAAAGATGATCAATAGCCAGATCGCGTGATCAAGGCAGAGCGAACAGTCTTGCACAGTCGACCGCGCAATCGGCAAGGACGTGATCATCGGTAACTGCTCTCGTTATCGGTGACCGCGCGATCCACGGACACTCAGCATCTGACTCGTTGAACCAAAGGCTGCGGTAAAACTCCAGTCCGTAGGGCGGCTCGGCGAATCTTGCAGGCACATAAATTCCGTTGCGGCCAAAATACCCTATGCGGCCTCCGCGCCACACGCGCCCTTTCTGCCTTTCGTACCAATCCATGTCGTGGACCTCTCTGACACCCGAAGCTTACACCAGTCCTCGCCTCCTTCTCGTCCTTATCATTATTAGTCTTCTTCTTACTATTATTCTTATTATTATTCATATGTTTCTCCTGATCCACCTTTATCTACCCCTCATCCCTCTTCCCATCCTCTTCCTGGAAGGGGAGGACTGGAGCAGGCGTATGCGGAGTAGGTCCTTGCTAAGTTTCAGCCCTGGGCCTGAGCGTCCTCCCAAACCTCCAAGCAAACGTAGCCGAATCGCTCCCCGTTCTCCAGCATGTCCCTCAGCACTTCTCCATCCCCTTCAATCCAGCTCGAGGCATCCAGAGACGCGCGGCGGTAGACACCGTCGTTCGACCTGACCCAGTTCATAACCTCGGTGCCTGGTGCTGATCACGCTGCCGCTTGCAGGCCCTGACACCACGATCTGACCGCAAGATAATTGCAACACCGACCACGATGTGGCACGGCCGAAATAAACGATTGCTGAAAAGATGAGACACGTCATATCAACGATACCAGCTAAAATTATCCTGGCGAAGGACCCAACCATATGCAATTGTGAATACCGCAATTGTGAATATCTTCTTTGGTGGCGCTCCCTATGGGGCCACGAAACGCGTGAGGGGTGTGCCGAAATGGGTGCGCGGGACGCGTGCGGGCACACCCACTGGGACCTTCGGTGGAGCTCCCAATGGGGCCACGAAGCGTGTGAGGGGTGTGCCGAAATGGGTGTGCGGGACGCATGTGGGCACACCCACTGGGACCTTCGGTGGAGCCCCCTGCGGGGCCACGAAACGTGCGAGGGGTGTGCCGACATGGGTGTGCGGGACGCATGCGGGCACACCCACTGGGGCCTTCGGTGGAGCTCCCTATGGGACCACGAAACGTGTGAGGGGTCACGAAACGCGTGAGGGGTGTGCCGAAATGGGTGTGCGGGACGCATGCGGGCACACCCACTGGGGCCTTCGGCACGAAACGTGTGAAGAGCATGCCGAAATGGGTGTGCGGGACGCATGCGGGCACACCCACTGGGACCTTCGGCGGAGCTCCCTGTGGGGCCACGAACGCGTGAGGGGTGTGCCGAAATGGGTGTGCGGGACGCATGCGGGCGGCAGCACTGGGGCCTTCGGTGGAGCTCCCTATGGGGCCACAAAGCGTGTGAGGGGTGTGCCGAAATAAATGTGCGGGACGCATGCGGGCACACCCACTGGGACCTTCGGTGGAGCTCCCTATGGGGCCACGAAACGCGTGAGGGGTGTGCCGAATTGGGTGTGCGGGACGCATGCGGGCACACCCACTGGGGCCTTCGGTGGAGCTCCCTATGGGGCCACGAAACGTGTGAAGAGCATGCCGAAATGGGTGTGCGGGACGCATGCGGGCACACCCACTGGGACCTTCGGCGGAGCTCCCTGTGGGGCCACGAAACGCGTGAGGGGTGTGCCGAAATAGGTGTGCGGGACGCATGCGGGCGGCAGCACTGGGGCCTTCGGTGGAGCTCCCTATGGGGCCACGAAACGTGTGAGGGGTGTGCCGAAATAAACGTGCGGGACGCATGCGGGCACACCCGCCGGGACCTTCGGTGGAGCCCCCTTTGGGGCCACGAAACGTGTGATGGGGTGTGCCGAATTGGGTGTGCGTGACGCATGCGGGCGGCAGCACTGGGGCCTTCGGCGGAGCTCCCTATGGGGCCACGAAACGTGTGAGGGGTGTGCCGAATGTGGGACGCATGCGGGCGGCAGCAACGTGTGAGGGGTGTGCCGAATTGGGTGTGCAGGACGCATGCGGGCGGCAGCACTGGGGCCTTCGGCGGAGCCCCCTATGGGGCCACGAAACGTGTGAGGGGTGTGCCGAATTGGGTGTGCGTGACGCATGCGGGCGGCAGCACTGGGGCCTTCGGTGGAGCTCCCTATGGGGCCACGAACGTGTGAGGGGTGTGCCGAATTGGGTGTGCGTGACGCATGCGGGCGGCAGCACTGGGGCCTTCGGCGGAGCTCCCTATGGGGCCACGAAACGTGTGAGGGGTGTGCCGAATTGGGTGTGCGTGACGCATGCGGGCGGCAGCACTGGGGCCTTCGGCGGAGCTCCCTATGGGGCCACGAAACGTGTGAGGGGTGTGCCGAATTGGGTGTGCGGGACGCATGCGGGCGGCAGCACTGGGGCCTTCGGCGGAGCTCCCTATGGGGCCACGAAACGTGTGAGGGGTGTGCCGAATTGGGTGTGCGGGACGCATGCGGGCGGCAGCACTGGGGCCTTCGGCGGAGCTCCCTATGGGGCCACGAAACGTGTGAGGGGTGTGCCGAATTGGGTGTGCGGGACGCATGCGGGCGGCAGCACTGGGGCCTTCGGTGGAGCTCCTATGGGGCCACGAAACGTGTGAGGGGTGTGCCGAATTGGGTGTGCGGGACGCATGCGGGCGGCAGCACTGGGGCCTTCGGTGGAGCTCCCTATGGGGCCACGAAACGTGTGAGGGGTGTGCCGAATTGGGTGTGGGTGACGCATGCGGGCGGCAGCACTGGGGCCTTCGGCGGAGCTCCTATGGGGCCACGAAACGTGTGAGGGGTGTGCCGATTTGTGTGTGGGTGACGCATGCGGGCGGCAGCACTGGGGCCTTCGGCGGAGCTCCTATGGGGCCACGAAACGTGTGAGGGGTGTGCCGAATTGGGTGTGGGTGACGCATGCGGGCGGCAGCACTGGGGCCTTCGGCGGAGCTCCTATGGGGCCACGAAACGTGGTGTGCCGGAAACGCACTGGGGCCTTGAGGGTGTGTGCCGAATTGGGTGTGGGGGGACGCATGCGGGCGGCAGCACTGGGGCCTTCGGCGGAGCTCCTATGGGGCCACGAAACGTGTGAGGGGTGTGCCGAATTGTGGGGGACGCATGCGGGCGGCAGCACTGGGGCCTTCGGCGGAGCTCCTATGGGGCCACGAAACGTGTGAGGGGTGTGCCGAATTGGGTGTGGGGGACGCATGCGGGCGGCAGCACTGGGGCCTTCGGCGGAGCTCCTATGGGGCCACGAAACGTGTGAGGGGTGTGCCGAATTGGGTGTGGGTGACGCATGCGGGCGGCAGCACTGGGGCCTTCGGCGGAGCTCCTATGGGGCCACGAAACGTGTGAGGGGTGTGCCGAATTGGGTGTGGGGGACGCATGCGGGCGGCAGCACTGGGGCCTTCGGCGGAGCTCCTCTGGGGCCACGAAACGTATGAGGGGTGTGCCGAATTGTGTGTGGGGGACGCATGCGGGCGGCAGCACTGGGGCCTTCGGCGGAGCTCCCTATGGGGCCACGAAACGATGTACTGGGGGGGTGAAACGCAGGGAAGAGGGGGAGGAGGGAGGAGGAGGGGGAGGAGGCAGCGGGAGGAAGGAAGGAAGGAAGGAAGGAAGGAGAACGCGGGGCACCGTCTCTTCAAAACGAGGACCCAACACCACAGGATGGTTGGGAACAAATCCGAGCAGATCCACGCGGCGAAGCGCTCGTGACCCTAACTGCTCCACACAATCACCCACTCCAGGGCAAGGACTCAGGCATGCAACATCATGAATAGAAAAAGAAAAAACACATGAACGCGCTCCGCGCGGATTTCTTGGATTCACGCTGGACCCCCCTCGCTAGCGCGCGGAGCGCGCCAGGGGCGGCGCTGGAGGCTCCGCCGGGGGGCCCAGGCGCGGATCCAAGAAATCCGCGCGGAGTGCCAAAATTTTATGCTTATGTGGTTTTTTCTTCTTCGAACGAACAAGTCACGGCGCCGTGAGGACCCCTAGCACAGCCAGGGCCTCTCGGCACGATCTCTGCGCTGGAGCTCGAGCCAGACCGATCTCAACGACGAGGGTCCCCCAAAAGACCCCAAGCGGGGCCAGAAGCGCCCCTCGGCTCGCTGCGTTTCTCCTCAAGGGCAACTGCCGCCAAGCCCCGTGCGCTGAGAGTTGGGGGGCGCCAGCCGCGGGGTCGTCGTCGTCGTCGTCGTCGTCGTCGTCGTCGTCGTCGTCGTCGTCGTCGTCGTCGTCGTCGTCGTCGTCGTCGTCGTCGTCGTCGTCGTCGTCGTCGTCGTCGTCGTCGTCGTCGTCGTCGTCGTCGTCGTCGTCGTCGTCGTCGTCGTCGTCGTCGTCGTCGTCGTCGTCGTCGTCGTCGTCGTCGTCGTCGTCGTCGTCGTCGTCGTCGTCGTCGTCGTCGTCGTCGTCGTCGTCGTCGTCGTCGTCGTCGTCGTCGTCGTCGTCGTCGTCGTCGTCGTCGTCGTCGTCGTCGTCGTCGTCGTCGTCGTCGTCTGCTGTCGGCGAGGCGCTGACCTGGGCCAGCGCGAACCTGGGCCGGCCAGGACCACGTCGCGAGTCCCCGCCCCCTTGGCCACGGAGCAGCTCCGAGGCCCAGGCCAGCAGCGGGCGGAGAGGGGGAGCCCCGGCCTCGCGTGAGAGCGAAGAGAAACAGGTCTTACCCGCGATGACACAGCGGCCTCACCCCGCGGCTTACGCGGGCCGCCAGCGTGGCACGCCGCGAGAAGAACAGGAGCGCTCACGCGCGGCCTCGCGCGGGCAGCCGACGCGCAGAGGACGACGCAGCTGGACCCGTGCTCTTCGCTGCCGCGCAGGTGGCTCCCCAGCTCGGGTCGGCCCGGGGGGATCGGGCAGGACCGGCCACTCCCGGCTGGCGCCGAGCCCAGGGGCCCCGTGAGGCCCCGAGTCGGGGCAACAACGCTGGTGGGCAAAAGTAGGTCGTCGGAGATCAGGGCCTCATGCGCCCCGGTTCTCCTTCAGTGTCAGTGTCAGTTGGCGTGGGCGGTCGCTCGGGGTACCGGACATCCCGTGACTCGACTGCGGGGCGCGGGTCCTGCGCCCTCGGCCCTCGGAGGTCGCTCGAGGCGGTCGGCCGTCTGTGCTCCGGTGTGTGCCGCGCTGCTGTGGCCTGGTCGGCTTCTGCCTCGCTCCATGTCGCCCTGCTCTGCTTGATATTATGGTGTGCATCCTGTCTTTGCTCCGATAAGCAAGCAAGCATGTGCAGTGCTACGTCGTGCTGTGCCGCGGTACGCCATGCCATCGCATGGTGCGCGTTGCCACATTGAACAATGATATGGGATGAAATACCGTGATATGAGCTGCCCCGTATGCCACCCGAATCACTGGATTGCAATGCCTTCTGGGCAACTGCATTGCTATGCAATGCGTTGCTATACTATGCGAAGCTACAGAATACTATGATGCGCACAACTGTGTTTAGCTACGCCATGCTACTACTGCTGCACTGCTGCGCTGCGCACTGCTATCTTGACGATATTGCTATTTTGCCCAATGGTATGCGCCGAGATGCGATCCTGCGCTATGCTATGCAATGTTGAGCTATGCGATGCTGCGCTGTACTATGAAGCGCTCCGCAATGGTGCGCACTAGTAAGATGTGCTACGCTCCTCTGCGCTGTACGATGTCACACCGTGCTGCGACGACTAGAAAAGTCAAAAGCAAGAGGCTGGCGGCGATCACCTCGGTCGGCGACCGCGAGAGCTCCCCGGTCGCAAGCCGGTCGCGCGATCGGTGGCGCGATCGGTGGCCGCTGCTGCAACGGCCCGCGAGCGCTCGATCGATAGGCGGGAGAAGAGCCCTCGGCGACACGGTGCCCTAGGAGCTCCTCCTCTCTCCTCGTCTCCTTCTCCTCCTCCTCCTCCTCCTCCTCCTCCTCCTCCTCCTCCTCCTCCTCCTCCTCCTCCTCCTGCTCCTCCCTCTCCTCCTCCTCCTCCTCCTCCTCCTCCTCCTCATCATCGTCATCATCGTCATCATCAGCAGCAGCAGCAATCATCATCATCATCATCATCATCATCATCATCATCATCATCATCATCATCATCATCATCATCATCATCATCATCATCATCATCATCATCATCATCATCATCATCATCATCATCATCATCATCATCATCATCATCATCATCATCATC
Source organism: Prorocentrum cordatum (assembly GCA_963575745.1). Taxonomy (NCBI): domain Eukaryota; class Dinophyceae; order Prorocentrales; family Prorocentraceae; genus Prorocentrum; species Prorocentrum cordatum. The sequence goes on along the minus strand of CAUYUJ010018296.1, from coordinate 161,670 downwards.
ATCATCACATCATCATCACCATCATCACCATCACCATCACCATCACCATCACCATCACCATCATCATCATCATCATCATCATCATCATCATCATCATCATCATCATCATCATCATCATCATAAGCATCATCAGCATCATCATAAGCATCATCAGCATCATCATCCTCAGCAGCAGCCATCATCATCATCATCACCACCACCACCACCATCATCATCATCATCATCATCATCATCATCATCATCACCATCAGCATCGTCACCATCAGCATCATCACCATCGTCATCAGCAGCAGCATCAGCATCAGCATCACCATCATCATCATCATCATCAGCATCATCAGCATCATAATCGCCATCATCATCGGCAGCATCATCAGCATCAGCATCATCATAAGCATTATTATCACCATCATCGTCATCATCATCCTGATGCTGCTCCTCCTCCTCAGGCTTCTCCTCCACCCTCCTCCTCCTCCTCCTGCTCATCATTATCAGCATCAGCATCATCGTCATCATCATCATCATCAGCATCATCATCACCATCATCATCCTGATCAGCATCAGTATCATCATCATCTTCATCATTATCATCATCATCAGCAGCATCATCAACAGCATCATCAGCAGCACCACCATCATCGCCATCATCAGCATAATCAGCATCATCGTCATCATCATCATCATCATAGGCATCATCATCATCATTAGTATCATCGTCGTCATCACCATATCATCATCAGCATCCTCATCACCATCATCATCATCATCATCATCATCATCGTCATCATCATCATAATCATAAGCATAATCATCATCCTCATCCTAATCCTCATCCTCCTCCTCGTCCTCGTCCTCCTCCTCGTCCTCGTCTTCCTCCTCGTTCTCCTGCTGCTGCTGCTCCTTATCATCCTCCTCCTCCTCCCCCTCCTCCTCAGGCTCCTCCTCTCCCTCCTCCTCCTCCTCCTCCTCTTCCTCCTCCTCCTCCGTCTCCTTCTCCTCCTCCGATCCTCCTGCCTAGCCCTTGGCGGGCATTCATTTACACGGCAGCCAGCGCGGGGATGTCCGTCGCCCCTCCAAAGGGTACGCCGCGCGGGCGCGCCAAGAGCACGCCGACGCGTCCTAAGACGTCGCTGCAGTCGTTCGGTTCGGCGGGATCGGCAGCGGGCCGAAGTCTGGGCCCAGTTTCCACGTGCCCTTGCCGCTCCTGGCACATCGGCTTGCGCTCTTCGCGAGCGCCGCGTTGCCTCGCGAACGCCACAGCATGCCTGTGAACACCGCAGCACGCCTGTGAACACCGAGGTAGCCTACGAGCGCCACAGGACGCCCGTGGTCGCCACGGGACAACCGCCGTGACGTGATCTGGAGAGGGGGGGTCGGAGCCGATCACGCCCGTAATCGCTCAGACGGATCCTGTCTCTTGTCTCTCTCGATCTCTCTTTTTTTTCTCTCTCTCTCTCTCTCTCTCTCTCTTTCGGTCGCTCTCTCTCTCTCTCTCTCGCTCCTTCTCCCTCTCTCTCTCCCTCTCCATCTCCTTCGGTGGCAACTCATGGGAGCCTCCCATACAGTCTTGTTGGCTCTTGCGAATCGACGCGAATCGACGCTGATCGACGCTAGTCGACACTAATCGACTCTAAGTCGATGCTAGGCGACGCTAGACCGACGCTAATCCACGCTAAACCAGCGCTTACCCATCGATTACCAGACGATAGCGCACTCCGATTTACTCTGGAGATGTAAGTAATCATGGGGACACACAAGGCTCCCATGAAACGCTGCCGAAGCATTTCATGTCTCCCTCTCCCTCTCTCTCCCTCTCCCTGTGGGGTCAGAGGGAAGTCGCTCCAAACGGCCCGTGCAAGAAGGAAATGTGAGTAGATCTAGCTGGGTACGTTCCCTAACCCCACCTTGGGATGACCCCCCCTCCACGAACCCCCCGACCTCTCCCAGGCAGACAAAATAGATCGGCACCCTTTCCAGGATTTCCCATGTTTGTCCAGATGTCCTGAGTTTTCCCCTTCCTCAGCTTCCCCCCCCCCCCTGCCCAGTGTTTTCCCGTGCTTTCGTTTGCTCGTGCTCGTGTCTTGTTCCCCCTCCTGAATTCCAGGCATGCCAAGGGCGCGCGGCGCGTGGCACGTCGATACGTCTGCCGAGCAGCGCCCTGGGCGCTCAGAAGGGGCCGGGCCTTCGGGTGGTTCGGGATGGGGCCCCGATCACTCGGGGACTGGGACAGACGAGCAACCCAAAAACAAAATACAGTCGGCCCATATCATAGGGATGTCCGATAAGGATGCAAGGTCCTTGGACGCTCACTTCGAAGCTTTTCGAGCGGGGCGCGGCCAACGAAAGTCGCCAAGGATGGACCGAGGAGGCAAGGATGCATGAGTGCCCTTGGGACGGTTGTCCATCCTTACTCGTAGGGTTGACTGTAAACTAAAGAGGAAAAAAAGGAGCTACGGCCACGAGCGTGTCTGTTGCGGTGTCGTGGCAGCTTGAGCACCCCCCGCTGGTATTGCAGACGACAGCTGCGCACCGAGGGGTCGGAAGCGCAATGGGTTCTGTCAACGAGTTGGGAGGAAACCCTGGGTCCTGTCATCCTGTTGGCCGGATGCCCTTGCTGAGTACTTCCAACCAGATGGAATGCGCAGCGGCGTCCCCTAGCGATGTGTACAAATACTCCTGGCTGCTGCAATCTGGTTGGCAGGATGTACCTGGCCCGTTTCCACCCCAGGGTGACGCACACTGGATGTTTTTCCCAAAGAGCTGAAAGAAACATCCCAACCCAGGCTTCCACCTGTTGGCAGAGCTCACCTGGCGCGTGCTTCCACCCAGACGGAATGCACAATGGATTCTTCCAGCGAGTTGGAAGGACACCCATGGCTCCTGTCATACTGGCGGCGGGCGGGCCCAGACGGCCAGGCCAGGTCGAGCAGGCGGGTCGCTGTAGCGTCAATCCTGCACGAATCGCGAGGAAAGCTTTAGCGGTAGCGCGATTCCCGAGTAAATCGTGAGGAACTCAAGAGCGAGACCGTGAGTCCTGAGTGTCGAAGGCGTGGCGTCTGAAATTCGCCGGCCCAACGGGCCAGAGGCGTGCTAAGATCTCCGGTAACTGGTTAACAATTTTCTAGTTCGCGCGCGCGGGGCGGCCCCTGGGGGTCCCCGGACGAAAAGTACCCCGACCAGGTCCCGGCCGGTCCCCGGCCGGGTCCCGGCCGGGTCCCGGCCGGGTCCCGGCCGGGTCCCCCCGAGCGCTCCATGAGCGCACCAACAGGGCTCCGAGACGTCCCCGAGAGCCCCAAGAAAGGCCAAGAGGCCCCCAAGAGGCCCCCAAGATGGTACACGAGGGGTCCGACATGCCACAAGATCGCTCCAAGACGCCCAAGATAGCCCCCAGACGCCCCAAGAGGCCTCCAAGAGCACTCCCAATAGGGCCCCCGGAGGCAAAAATCATTGTTTTTCCATAGGTTTTTGAGAGATTTTGGAGCTTCCACCTTTTCGGCTTCCCGACGCCCCAAGACGGCCCAAGAGGCCCCCAAGATCGCCCCAAGAGGGCCCAAGAGGCACCCAAGAGGGCCCCAAGATGGCCCAAGAGGGCTCGAAGACGGCCCAAGAAGCCTCCAAAACGGTCCAAGAGGGCCCCAAGAACGCCCCCAAAGGGGCCCCAGAGAGGGAACACGAAACAACATTTCGAGCCCTCGGCCCTAAGAAGCCCCTACGAGGCCCCTAAGAGGCCCCAAGAGGCCCCCACGGGGCCCTCAGGAGGCCCCCAAGAGTCCCCCAAGCGGCCCCAGGAGGCCCCCCAAATGCCCCCCCGAGCGCCCCAGGAGTCCCCCAAGCGGCCCCAGGAACCCCCAAAGCGCCGCATTGACACCAGGCCCTCGGGCAAACGGCAGACATGAGACTGTATGGGCCGGCGGAATGAGCGAAGCGATTAAATAATTGAAAGGAAGTCCCACACGAGTGCGCGAGTCCTGGGTACATCGCTAATGATGTACCTGGCCTCTAGCTTCTGGCCTCTAGTAAGGCTCACTTACCGCGCTCGGACCTGGACTCGACTCGATCCACCTGCGTTCGCCAGCCTGGAGCCGCGAAAGCGCCCGCGTCGTCGACTCGAGACGGGCGGGAGCTGTCGCAGGCGTGGGGCCGCACCGTCTACACGACGATGGAATGGGGCACCACGCGAAGCACAAATACTAATTATCATCATCACCATCAGCATCAGCATCAGCACCCTCATCAGCAGCAGCAGCAGCATCAGCATCATAATCGGCATCAGCATCAGCATCAGCATCATCAGCAGCATCATCACCATCATCAGCATCAGCATCAACATCAACATCATCATCAGCATCATCGTCCTCGTCATCATCGTCATCTGCATCATCATCATCTTCAGCAGGAGCATCTCATCATCTTCATCCTCATCCTCATCGTCATCACCATCATCATCAGCATCATCATCATCAGCAGCATCGTCATCCTCATCATCCTCATCTGCATCCTCATGTTCATCATCAGCATCATCGTCACAATCATCGCCACTATCACCACCATCATCCTAATCAGCATCAGCATCAGCATCAGCATCAGCATCATCATCGTCATCCTCATGCTCATCCTCATCGCCATCATCATCATCAGCATCATCATCACCACCACCACCACCACAACCACCATCATCATGATCATCATCACCTCCTCGTCCTCGTCCTTGTCCCGCCCGATGGAACTGAGCCCGAGGCGACGCGGTACCCCAGGAGCTCCTCGATCAGAATCCGGCCGATGCTTGCCGCTATCATGCTGGAGTCCCACGCATTAGCCTCCACCAAGAAGTTTTGGGCGGGGGCAGAGGACGAGAAGGAATGGAGTATGAAAACGAGGGTGAGGATGGGAAGGGACAGCTGGGGAGGCGGGAAGAAAAGTGGAGAAGGGCAGTGAGGAAGGAGGAAGAGGAGAAGGGAAGGATGATGAGTAAAAATATGGGAAAGAGCATGAGGGTTAGGAATCCTTATCCTTCTCCTCCTCATCCTTCTTCTCCTTGTCCTCCTCTCACTCCTCGCCACCATACCCACCTCCTCCTCCTCATCATCATCATCGTCATCATCATCATCAGCATCATCAGCATCAGCAGCAGCATCAGCATCATCCCAATCAGCAACAGCCTCGTCCCCATTACCATAGTCATTGTGGTCATCATCAGCATCATCATCATCATCGTCGTCGTCGTCGTTGCCATCATCATTATCATTAGCAGCATCATCATCAGCATCAGCATCAGCATAATCAGCATCAGCATCATCATCATCAGCAGCAGCACCATCATCGCAGTCAACATCCTCATCAACACCACCACCGTAATCAGAATCAGAATCAGAATCAGAGTCGTCATCATCATAAGCATCATCAGCATCGCCATCATCGGTCTGATAATCATCATCAGCAGCAGCAACATCATCGATATCATCAGCATCATCGTCATCGTCATCATCAGCAGCAGCATCAGCATAATCAGAATCGTCAGCATCCTCATAACCACCACCACCATCAGCGTCATCAGCAGCATCAGCAGCATCAGCAGCAGCATCCTCATCATGTTCGTCGTCGTCGCAATCATCATTATCATCATCATAATCATCATCATCATCATCATCATCATCATCATCATCATCATCATCATCATCATCATCATCATCATCATCATCATCGCCATTGCCATCTTCATCATCACCATCATCACCATCAGCATCATCCTCCTCATCATCATCATCGGCATCAGCATCAGCATCATCGTCATCGTCATCGTCATCAGCATCATCAGCATCAGCATCAACACAGCATCATCATAATCAGCATCATCACCGCATCATCATAAGCATCATCAGCATCGCCATCATCAGCAGCATCATCATGTACATCATCAGAATCAGAGTCATAAGCAGAATCCGAATCATCATGAGCAGCAGGAGCATCGTCATCATAATCGTCATCGTCAGCAGCAGCATCATCAGCATCATCACTATATTATCATTATCATCAACACCAACATCACCATCATCCTCATCACCATCATCCTAACCAGCATCAGCATCAGCATCATCATCGTTATCATGACCATCATCATCAGCAGCAGCATCATCAGCATCAGCATCATCCGCATCATCATGATCATCATCATCATTATTATTATCATTTTCAGTATCAGCATCAGAATCATCATCCTCAGCATCGTCATCATCATCAGCATCATCGCCATCATCATCAGCAGCATCATCACCGTCCATCCCCATCCCCAGCACAATCACCATAATCATCATAATCAAACAGATCCGCCGATCGGGCGTGCGAACTTCAAAGAGCGTGGGCTCAAGCTTCGATTGAGCTCCGCTCTGCAAGGGGGGATCCCGATGCTCCGCTCCGTGCTCCGCTCTCTCCGCCGAGATGGGTCCGCGGCCCGAAGTCTGAGGTTCAGGATCCCGGGTCGCGGGTTCAGCGTCCGAAGGAGGAGGAGGAGGAGGAGGAGGAGGAGGAGCAGGAGCAGGAGGAGGAGGAGGAGGAGGAGGAGGATGGGTCCGAGATCCAGCGTCCGAAGCCCAGGATCAGAGGTCCGGGATCCGGCGTCCGCGGCCTGGGACCAGAGGTCCAGGGGTCCAGCGTCCCAGCACTGGGGTCCGAAGGCCCGAGGCTGGCAGCCGGGGTCCGAGGTCCAGAGTCCGGGATCAGGGGGCGCGGCGTCCGAATTCGGAATCCGAGATCCGGGGTCTGGGGTCCGAGATCCGGGATCCGGGGTCTGGGGTTCGAGATCCCGCTCCTCCTCCGCCTCCTCCTCCTCCTCCTCCTCCTTCTCCTGCTCCTCCTCCTTCTCCTCCTCCTCCTCCTCCTCTCCTCCTCCCTCCTCCTCCTCCCTCCTGCTCCTCCTCCTCCTCCTCCTCCTCCTGCTCCTCCTCCTCCTCCTGCTCCTCCTCCTCCTCGTCGTCGTCGTCCATCATCAGCATGATGACTATCCTTATCCTCATCATTATCCTCATCTTCATCCTCATCATCATTATCATCATCAGCAGCAGCAATATCATCAGCATCAGCATCAGCAGCATCAGCATCAGCATCATCAGCATCATCATCATCATCATCATCATCATCAGCAGCAGCATGATCAGCAGCAGCAGCGACATCATCATAATCATCATCATCATCATCATCAATATCAGCAGCAGCACCATCATCATTATCATCATCCTCATGATCATAGTCTTCCTCATGATCATCATCATCAGCAGCAGCATCATCATCAGAATCATCATCACTGGCATCAGCATCATCATCGTCATCCTCCTCCTCATCAGAATCATCATCATTATCATCACCATCGTCGTCATCATCATCACAAACATCACCATCACCATCACCATCACCATCACCATCACCATCGCCATCACCATGATCATCATCATCACCATCACTCTCGTCATCACCATCATCAGCATCATCACCATCCTTGTCATAATCAGCATCGTCATCAACATCATCATCATCATCATCAGCATCAGCATCATCATCATCATCATCACCATCATCATCAATATGATCATCATCGTCCGCATCCTCACCATCATCATCAACGGCACCATCATCAGCATCACCGTCATCAGCATCACCGTCATCATCCTCCTCATCGTCATCAGCATTAGCATCATCAGAATTATCATCACCATCATCATCATCATCGTCATCATCAGAATCAGCATCGTCGTCATCACCATCACCCCCGCAATCATCACCATCACAATCACCATCGCCATCGCCATCACCATCATCATCATCACCATCATCACTCTCGTCATCACCATCATAAGCATCATCATCAGCATCATCAACATCAGTTGTATAATCAGCAGCATCATCATGATCATCACCATCATCATCACCACCATCATTATCGTCGTCATCGTCCGCATCCTCAACATCATCACCAACAGCATCATCATCAGCATCAGCATCAGCATGAGCATCATCATCACCACCATCATCTGCAAGATTATCATCATCGTCATCACCATCATCATCAGCATCATAAGCATCAGCATCGTCATCATCATCAGCCTCAGCATCATCGGCATCATCATCACCACCACCATCACCACGACCACCACCATCATCATCATCACCATCATCATCATCATTACCAGCAGCATCATCATTTGCAGCTCGGCACCAGTATCATATCCTCATCAGCATCATCACCATCACCATCGCAATACCATGGCCATCACCCCCATCATTAGCACCATCAGCATCAGCATCAGCAGCAACAGCATCAGCATTATCGCCATCAGCATCAGCAGCATTATCGTCATCATCATCATCATCATCATCATCATCATCATCATCATCATCATCATCATATCATCCGCATCATCATCAACATCACCATAATCATCATCATCATCAGCATCATCCTCATCAGCATCAGCATCATCAGCATCATCACCATCATCATCATCGTCATCATCAGCAGCAGCATCATCATCCCGCCCTCATTCGCACTGACACCTTCATGCCCATTTACGGTTCCACCCACGAGCCGCGACGACGACTATGGCAACATGCATGAGCGCGTCGATGCCGCTCTTGTTGGCGCTGTCACCGAAATCACGACAGGTTCTTTGCGCGAGACGGCGCACCAGACAGAAGCACAAGACATATCCAAGTGCTCTCGAATATCTTCGAGGACCCCCACCCCCCTGGAGGCAGAAACCCTTGATCAGCACCATAAACATGATTCGTTAGTACATTCTCGCCGTTCTGCTTCCGATGGGCGTCTTAGGCCACCACACACCCCAAGAGCGCCCTGATAATGGTTCAAAAGACCCCCAAAACAGCCCCTAGAGCACCCCAAAACGCCGTAAGAGCGCCCCAAGACGACCCGCAGACCTCCGAAACGCGGCCGAAGAGTGCCAGAACACCCCAGACAACACGCCAAGAGAGCTCCAAGAAGTGACTTTGTGAGCTCCTGAGGGGGAACCGAAAGCGAGGAGCCTCCTGTGACCGATGCTCTCCAAGATGACCTCGAGGTCCCCCGTGAAACCACGAAGACGGCCCCCACACCCAGGAACCCGTGAAGTTCTGCGATCGGAGTTCCCCACATAATGATATGAAAAGCGCGTGAGATCCATGGGGGCAGTAGCAGTACGAACTCGAGGCTCATAGCATTCACATGTACACATGAAGGGGGCAGGCGAAAGCAAGGAGGGGAAGCAGGAAGAACTAAAACCCCAAAATTGCAACAAAAAACCCATGAGGGTTCCAAAAGTGCACCAGTAAGCAACCACGGCGGCTTCTTAGTCCTCCTCATCGTTCGCCTCCTCCTCCTCCTCCTCCTCCTCCTGGCCCATCCTCGTCCTCGTCCTGGTCACCCTACTTGTCCTCGGGCTTCTCCCCGTCCTCCTCGGTTCGCTTGCCTATATGCGCATCTGATTCCCTTCCCGCGTCGGCTATCAAAGGGATCCTTCCTGGATGGGCTGGTGAGAATACTTTTTGGGGGGGGGGTCGCGGGCAGACGCGTGAAGCTGTCGCCGAGAGGGGGCTGGTGAGAATACGCAAAGAGTCCAAAATTGCAGACACCCTCCCCTGCAAACCCGCCAGCTCAACGGGCCTCGAGCGTTCGGAGTAAGCCAGCCCCAGGAACGAGAAGCACGGGAACGTGCGCGCCACCAGAAGATCTTCCGAGCCGTGGCGTCCAGGGCGCTTTGCGCGCCACTGATCGCCCTGGAAAAAACCGTGAAGCGAAAAGCTGCTTCCCTCGCCGTCCGCTCTTGAGAGCCACGGCGTGAAGGGATTGTTCAGCGGACTTCGCCAACGCTCGCTCATCCTAAGAGCTCTGCACGAACACCGAGCACACAGCAGACCCAAGATAGCCCCAAGACGGCCTCAAGACGACCCAATGTGGCGCCAAGACGGCTCGAAAACGCCTGCCAAAGACCCCCGAGGCCCCCGATGCAGAGCAAGAAGGTTGTGAAAAGGAGGCAGTAGCAACAACAAGACAATCAAATACATAAGACGAGAGGGAAATGAAAGGGGAGCAACAGTGAAGGGGAAGTTTCACGTTACGGGCCACCCAACTAGCGACCAACGAGCCGAGCCCTCAGCCAACGAGCCCGCAAACAAGCTACCCACAAGCAAACACAGCCAATACCCGATATGCCATCGGCCTGCCAAAACAACCTGTCAGCCACCAGCCTACGGCCACCCAAGCAACCGAAAATCTGCAAGCGAACCCTGGCACCATCGCGAGCGCCCCGGATCGGCTGCACTGGCCGGAGGCCAGTACAATGATAACCAGCCTATCCCTGTCCATAAGATGAACAAGTCAAAAGGCGATGACAGTCTGAATTTGGGATGCACCCTCGCGAACTGAGGGAATCCTTGAGATCGGCATCGAGATAGGCGATCTTCCAGGCTAGTAAAATGACCATCATCGGCATCCTCGGATCATCCTCATGATCACCACAGCCACCGTATCTCATGTCACTTCTCTCACTCATCCTCCTCCGTCTGCTCCTCCGCCTCACCCTCCTCCTCCTCCTCCTCCTCCTCCTCCTCCTCCTCATCCTCCTCCTTCTCCTCATCGTCCCCGTCCCCAAGCCGACTGACGGCCTCCTTCTCCTCCTCCTCCTCCTCCTCCTCCTCCTCCTCCTCCTCCTCCTCCTCCTCCTCCTCCTCCTCCTCCCCCTCCTCCTGCTCCTCCTCCTGGTCCTCCTCCTCCTCCCTCCTCCTCCCCGTCCCCAAGGCGACTGACGGCCTCCTCCTCCTCCTCCTCCTCCTCCTCCTCCTTCTCCTCCTCCTCCTCCTCCTCCTCCTCCTCCCCCTCCTTCTGCTCCTCCTCCTCCTCCTGGTCCTCCTCCTCCTCCTCCTCCTCCTCCTCCTACCCCATTTTACCTCGTCCCTCAGGCCAGGAAAGGGAGGTTGGCCTCTACCACGATGGTGCTCACGAAGGGCGAACCCAGGATTCTCTCGTCCTCACAGCGAGCTCTGCAACGTGGCGTGACCCGGAGGGTGCCAGACACTCTCCCCGAACTTCCGCGGAAAGGAAGAGGCGATGGAGGAGGAGGGGGAGGACCAGCAGCAGCAGCAGCGAGCGGGACGAGGAGGAGGAGCCGCAGGAGGCAGAAGTAGTAGGAGAACAAGGAAGCTTCCGAACATGCCCCCGCAAGAGCGAGAGAGAGAGAGAGAGAGATACAAAGAGAGAGAGAGAGAGCAAAAAAAGGGGGGGAGAGAGAGAGAGAGGAGAAAGAGAAAGGAAAAAAAGAGAGAAAGGGGGGGGAAACAACAAAAAAAACGATTGGAGAGAAAGGGGAGAGAGTTGAGAGAGAGGGGGGGAGAAAGAGAGAGAGAGAGAGGAAAAAAAAAAAGAGAGAGAGAGAGAGAGAGAGAAAAGGATGCGTCACGAAACAAAAAACGCTCTACTCCACTCCGGAATGTGAGAACCCCCATACGTGGGGCAGGGGGCTCTCGAAGACATCCCGCCCGCCCCTGGGCTTCCAGAGGCCCGTGCTGAGAGCGGCCGTGAATGAAAGCGCCTCGATAACGAACAATCTCTCGCCTCCACTCGCACACTGCACTAGATCCAATATTCCAACCAAATGTCCCCTCCCTCAACCGTCCCCTCCTTCCCGTCATCCTCCACACCCTCCTGCGCATCAGCATCATCCCCTTCCTGATCAGCATCGCTCATCACATCCTCATGATTTCCCTGCTCATCGACCTAATCACCACAATCAGCAGCAGCCGAATCCTGATCCACCTCCTCAACATCATTGCGACCCTCTTCGTAATCCGTTTCATCGTACTCCACCTCGTTTTCGTATCATCGTCAACACCCAGTGTATCCGTATGTGCCCCCTTCCTAATCTAACAACATCTTCACGCTTGCTGTAGGCAACTGGTCAAGCACTGCAGATGTCATCTGGGGATCAAGGTGCGATCACCACCCGGCCAGGCGACTAGAAGCGCACGCTGACCCATAAAATGGGATTGGTGATGGTTTTTGCAACCTGTGGCGCGAGTGTATCTAGCTTGCCCCCCTCTCATCCTTTCCCTCTCCCCAATATAAATAAAGTTTTCACCATGTCTCTCTCTCTCTCTCTATTTCTCTTTCTCTCCCTCTCTATGTTTCTCTTTATCGTTCTCTCTAATTCTATACATACACATGTATGAATATATCATGTTCGATGCATTATAAGTATATACACATATGTGCGCACGGACATGATTGAAACCCATACTATACATACATACATACATACATACATACATACATACATACATACATACATACATACATGCATGCATGCATGCATGCATGCATGCATGCATGCATACATACACGCGAGACGCTAGCGGGGCAATTACCGAGCAAGAACGGGAGGTTAGAGCACACAGCATCGGATCAGGCGGCAGCCTCAAAAGAGACAAGAAACAACTCACGTGGCGAAGCATGTTGACAGCATTTAATTCCCTCGAGTCTCGCACGAGCTGGTTCGGACTCTGACAGCGACGCACAATATCAATTCTTGACGCTTCGCGTATCCCCACCAGCCCATCCTACACCAGGCACTCGAACGAAGAGCGCCGATGATCGGCAGCTGTTCTTCTCCCCCTCTTCCTCCTTCTGCTCCGCCTTCTTCCTCCTCCTCCTCTCCTCCTCCCTCTCCTCCTCTTCTTCCTCCTCCTCCTCCTCCTCCTCCTCCTCCTCCTCCTCCTCCTCCTCCTCCTCCTCCTCCTCCTCCTCCTCCTCCTCCTCCTCCTCCTCTTCCTCCGCCTCTTCCTCCTCCCTGGTGGCGTCTTGGAGGTATCTTCGAACGGTTTGGTGGGCTCTTGGGCCTTGCGGGCGGGCGGGCGGCGCTCCGCCCGCCCGCGCGCAGGGCCCAAGAGGAGAGTCCAAGACGTCTCTTGGAGCCATTTAGGAGGAGATCGATCAACGAAGGAGGGTCCCTCAACTTGGCTCGCCCCCCAGGAGCTCCAAAAATCGTTTCCTGGACCCCTCTTGGATCGCTCTTGGGGCGCTCGTGGCCGCTCTTGGAGCCGTCCTGAGGCTCTCTTGGGCCCCTATTGGAGCTATATTGAGCCATTTTGGAGCAAATCTATCAAAGAAGAGCAGAGCTTTAATTAGCGCTGCCCCTCCAGACTGTCTAAAATCGCTTCCTGGACCCCTCTTGGATCGCTCTTGGAGCGCTCTTGGACGCTGCTGACGCAGTCTTGAGGCTCTATTGGGCCCCTGTTGGGGCCCAGTTGGGACATCTTGGCGCCATCTTGAAGCCTCGGATGGGCTTCGGAAGCGAAAAAGTGAGAACACCAAAAACATTGATTTTCCCTGGGGGGTGAAGCATTTCGGCCTTTTGAGGGCACTCTAATGATGCTCTTGTGGGCACGTGGAACCATCTTGGAGCGGTCTTGGAACGTGATGGAGCGTCTTCTGAACCATCTTCAGGCATCTTGCGCTATCTTGAGCCATCTTGGAGGCGATCTTGGGCTCTCTGAGGCCCTCTTGGAGCCGTCCTGGGCCATCTTGGACGCTCTGACCGCTCCCCGCCCCTCCTGTCCAGGTCAGCGGGGAGGGGGTAGGGGGAGGGGTAAACCCCTCCCCGAAGGGGAAGAGGGAGGGGTGGAAGAAGAAACGCCCTAAACCACCGACGCCCAGAGGGCTGGTGGGATTCACGTCGGGAGAGGCCCTGAGCTTCTGCCCCGAACAGAAACAAAAAGCTCGAGCGCTCTCCCAGACATTGCATGAACGGAGCCACCACATAGGGCGGGCGGGCGGGGCGGCCATGGACCAACCCCTCCCGCGCATGGAAAGACACGTGTAGACAGCACATATTTCGGACCAGACCCAGAGGCTAGACCACACAGCATCGGATCTGGCGGCAGCCTCCAAAGAGAGAGAGAGAGAGAGAGAGAGAAAACAAACACTTCACGTCGCGAAGCAAGTTGATAGCATTTTTCCCTCGAGTCTCGCACGAGCTGGCTCGGACCGAGGCAGTCATAAATAGGAGGGAGACGCACAATATCACTTCACGTCGGAAGAGGCCCTGAGGCTCTGCCCCGAACAGATACAAAAAGCTCCAACGCTGTCCAACCTTGCCAAATCATGAATTCGTTTCTCAAGGTCGGCGGGCTGGGAAATCGCACACATGGGCGCGCGCCCTCAGGCGGCGGACGGAGCTGGCTGCTGCCATCATCATCTTACTGTGGGACCCACGATGACTTGGCCGAAGCAGGAGCTCACCCTATGGGATATTGTCTTTGATTGCCGCCGCCTGTCTGATGAGCTCGCCCGACTTCTCGCATCGCCCGAAACTCATGGGCGTCAGCCACCGCCCCCGCTCCTGGAACACCTCGAGATCGAGGACGCGCAGCCGCGCGGCCGAGCTGGCGCATCCATGACGGGCAGAGCGGGGGGCGGCGCGGAGCGGGCTCAGGCCTGCCAGCTCGGTCGCCACCAGGATCTGGCGCTCGCACTCGCCGGGGGTCAGCGGCGTCAGCGGGGCCTGACCTGCGAGTCCTGCGAGAGCCGCCCTCTGCAGGGCCATGGGCACCTCGGGGGTGAACTCGAAGCCCAGGCCGCCGAGCCCGGCGAGGACGGCGATGCCGAGCTCCCCGCCGTTGGCCGGCTGCGCCACCGGGCGTCGGCGCACCGCCAGTGGGCGTCGAGGTCGGAAGCGCGCGCCACCCGGCCCGAGCGGCCGCCTCCGCGGCAACCGCGCGCACTGGTCTGGGGGCCACGATCACGGCCACGCCCGGGTAGGCCCCCGTCCGCGGAGCCACGACGCCCTCCGTCAGGACGCCCAGTGTCTCGGACGGCCGCGCGAAGAGGTCGCGCTGCATCCCGAACGCGAGGCCGCTGAGCACCGAGAGCAAGGAGCCGTCCTTGAAGAGCGCCGCGCACACACGCGCCGTCGCCCCCCGAGGACACGGATCCTTGGACACCAGGAAGTCGCCCTTGCGGAACCCCTGGAGCGACCGGCGGCACCTCGGCAGCGCGTTGGACCCCTTGCCTTGGCTGAGCTCGAACATGGCGCCGAAGATGACATCCCTGGCCACGCTCGTCGGCCCGCCGCGCATGCACAAGCACCTCCAGGGCCTCCGTGTCCTTGGCCATCTTGCCCACGGTCTGACCCCGCTGCGCCGCCTAGATCTTGAACCTCGAACGCGGCGGCGCAGCGGTTCTTCGTGGCCTGGCCGATGGAGCGCAGCTCGGGAACCGCCGGGCACGCGTCGTCGGTCGCCGGGGCCTCGGGCGCCCGCCGAGAGGCCCGCTCCGCGCGAGACAGGTCCGCCGACGTCGCGGCGGCAGGCCGCGGCACCCTGGCGGGGGCCGAGCTCGCCGCGAGGCCCCATCCCTCGAGCGCCGCCGCCGCGGGCCCTGGCCGCGTCTCGCCGGCCCCGAGCCAGGGGGCAGCCCGCGGCGGGGCGGGGCCAGCAGGTCCGACGCGGCGCCGCTCGTCGGGAACTCGAACGCCCCAGGCGTCGACGGCAAGCTCCCAACCGATGGTGAGGGGCCCCGGGCGTCGAGGCGGACGCGGGGTCCCCGGCGCTGTCCCAGCGCTGGCGGCGGCCTCCAGGTGGGCCCACCTCCAGGCGGGACCCCGCCCGCACCGTAGCTCATGAGCCCGAGCCCTGGCCGGCGCCGCCCGCGCTGCGACCAGCGCGCAGGCGCGGCAGAGCCGCGGTGGATGCTGCCCGGCAAGCTCGGCGACCCAAACGCTGCAGGAACGGCCCGAGGAGATCGGGATCGCGACTCCGTCTTCGTGGACGATGCGCGGCGGGGTGCATCGGCAACGAACCCCGATGGCCTGGTCGAGCCCTGGGAGGATCGAAGCTATCCGAGTCGGCGCGCGGCGCGGCGCCCCAAGGCGGCACGCGTTGAAATCGACGGACAGGTACCCCAATTTGCCGAGGATAGTCTGCATAGGCCCCCAGACCCAAAGCCGTGACGAAAGCGGATTTTCGACAGCGACGCAGATATCGCACCGCTTCGAAACTGCCAGTACTGCCAGGAGAATACGAGCCGAAGCGAGAGCGCAGGATAGGCCAGCACGGGCCATAGGAGAACGCGAGGGCCCCATTGAGCGAGCGCGAAAGACCCACGCGCAAAGCGCCCCCAGATGCACCCGCCATACCCGTCCAGCCCGAATCCATTCAAGGAGAAGTCCCAAAACAATTTGACATAGGACGTCGAACTGGGTTCCGCTTTCCAACTCAATGAACACGGCGACGTCCAGCCGCGCCTGGCAGGCGGCTCCAGACAGGCGAACGCTGCCTGCGAAAAGCTTTAAAACGAATCGCCCAGCATGCTGCCTGGCTGGCGGCCGCGCCCGGGCCCTGCCCAGGCCGGGTGCGACGTCGGGCGTTGGCGACACCGCCGCCGGGCGGCCCGCCGCGACCAGGCCCCGCTGCAGGAGGCCCGAGACTGCGCCCGCCCGCCGTCGAGCTCACCGTCGAGCAGCCAGCCCCCTGGGGCGCCAGCGCGGCGCCCGGCAACAGCTGACCGCGATCGCCGAATCGCGAGTCCTTGTCCGACGGGCCCCGACCCGCGTCGACGCACGCCCCCCGCCGGTCGGCAGCCACCCGCCACGCGGCCGCCTCGCGACAACAAATTTTCACGGCGCAGTCGCAGGGGCGCCCGCGCCCCCGCGCCAGGATTAAAGGGCAGCCACTCATGGGCCGCCAGAGAATCCAGGAAAACATTCAATTGAATAAACATGTCAATTCTCTTCGTCCGCGCACCCCTTGCTCCGCTGCTTCCTCTCTGCCCACTACCGAGGAAAAGGAAGGAAAGGATGAAGGGGCGCGCGGAGGAGGCAGAAAAGGAAAAGGAGGAGGAGGAGGACGGCGACGACAACGACGACGGTCGCACCGCCGATTCCCAAACAGCGCTTGCCCTACGCCAGGCAGGCACCGCCCGGGGTCCGCGCAGCACCCCAAATCCCCGGAGAGTGTTTGCACTGATGTGGACCCCGTTCGGGGTTCCATCTGTCGCCCTATACGTTTTCCCCGGGGCTCTCGCCGGGACAGTCACCTTCGCGATCTACCCAGGTGCTGTGAAATACATGAAGAGCATGACTCCGCTGTAAAAACAAGCAGAAACCGTTCGCTGGATTAGCGAAGTGGCACGCGGCACACGCGAAACGCAACTGCGCGCGCCCGCCCAGAAGTGATCCACCCTGGACAACTCGAACGCCTCGCTTGCGAGCCGACGACACAACCCCACCGAATCCGCATATCTCCGACACCACATCTGCGACGGCAGCGGCGGCGGCGACACGGCGGAAGGCAGACAAGGGGGCAGAAGCTGCGCAGCCACTGACAGGAACGACGGCGCCAAGAAAAACACGACGGGGCCGATGAAACCCGCGCACGAGGAGAAGGACGGGGGGCAGGCGCGCGACATCGCCCGGGGAATAGCATTGGGCGAAGAGGGGGCGCAGAGGACGGAAAGGAGGGCGACTGGAACTTGAACGGCGGCAGCGCCTAGAACTGCCCCGATGGGGCCGCTGAGAACGGGCCCTTGGAACGAGGGGGACAGGGCGATGGGGCGGGGGAAAATCAGCGGAGGCGGGCCCAGGCCGCGCGAAGCTACAGGCCGACTCGCCACTGCAAAGGACCACGGGCCACCCAACATTTCTGCGATCCAAGCTCTCACATGGCTACTGCGCCATCATCGCGCGAACGCCGAAGGCAAAACGTCCTGCGCGCCCCCACGCACCGATGACGTCGAGAGCACGCAGCCGCGGCCCGCGCGGCTGCCGCCGCTGCGAATTGCGAGTGAGCCAGCAAGAACGCCCCCCAGACAGCCGCCGACGACGTGGAACCCCCTGTAACTCTCACCTCCCCCCAACCCTCTTCCCCCCCAAACCCCCGTCGCCCTCCGATCGCGCCCCCCCCCCCGCGCGCCCTTCATCCTGCCCACCGCCCTCTCCAATTAACCCCGGTGTTCCTCTTGACCGTCTGCGCCGCGACCCCCCACGGCGACCCCCAACCCACGGCGCCGCTCGCATCCGGCCCAGCCCGCGCCGATTGCGCCAGCGCCCCGGGCAACAAACTCGACGGCCCCCAGAATTGTTGCAAGATGGCCACGGCGACCCAGGGCGGCGGAAGATGTCCCCGAGGCTCCGCACCAGACGCCGGCGCGATCGCCTCGGGGTCTCGATGCGCAGGGCCCACAGGCGGCCGCGATCTGTCTAGGTGCGTTCGAGTTGCCCCAATCGAAATACCCCAAAAATGAACGCGACAGAAAAAGAAGCACCACACTCGCAATCCCCAAGGGAAATTCCACTCCCATTTGAAATAAGGAAAAATTAAGCGGCCGAAATAGGCGAGACGCCCATCGACTCCGCGCGCGCATTTTTCGCATATGTTTCGTCTATGGTTCGCCTCTTCTCCCTACAGAAAATACGCAAACAAATGAACTACAAATAAGTGGCTGGGGGGGCGCATATTTGTTCACCCAAAATGCCGAATCAATGAACGAAAAATAAACCCGCCCCGATCGGTGAAAAGGCCCCCCCAAAAAAAAAAAAAAAAAAACGCAACATGACTCGTTCCCTGGGGCAGCCAGCGGGAGCGAGGTAGAATGGCGCGACGCCCCCTGCAGGAGGCCCGCGACGGAACGCGGCTGCCCCACGGGGCCGCGCCCCCCCCCCACCCCCCTGCCCCACGCACCCTCGGGTCGAGAGCCCCGCCGCCCCCCGACGCCAGACAGGCGGGGCCGCGCCGTGCGAGGGGCGCAGCCGCGCGGCCCAGCAGATGACGTCTGCGCCACGCCACCCCCCGCGGCAGTGCGGCCAAGAAAGTTTCGCCGACATGGGGCGGTGCCTCAAGGGCAATGACCCTGCGAAAAAATGCCGCGGCCTCGAAGCGGGCCCCAGCCGTCGCCCCGGATGGGGGGCCCACCGAAGCCCCCAACGGCAGCGGCCGCGCGCGGTGCTCGCAGGACCCTCAAGCATTTGCCCCACCGAAAGCCGCAGCGGCAGAGGCTGCGCGCCCTACTTGCACACCCCTCGCACGCTTCGCGGCCCCACAGGCGACTGCGTCGAGGCCGCGGTAGCAGCGGCCGCGCGCGGCACTTGCACTCCCCAGGCTCCAGCGGCATTAGCCGCGCCCGACGCTTGCGCACCCCTCGCGCGCTCGATTCCCGAATAAGGAAACCAGCCAGAGGTCCCAGCGTCAGCGGCCGCGCGCACACGGGCACCGCTCGCGCGCGTCGTGGCCCCACGGGGACCTCCACCGAAGGCCCCGGGGGCGGCGGCCGCGCGCGGCGCCTGCAGAAGCCTCGCGCAGTTCGCGGCTCGACGGGGGGCCCTGCCGAAGGCCCCAGCGGCAGCGGCTGGGCGCGGCATATTTGCGCAACTGCCACGCGCGTCGCGGCCCCGCAGGAGGCCCCGCTGAAAGCCCCGACCCCGCTGGCACCGCTCGCGCGGCGGCCCTTGCCCACGTCGGCACGCCTCTGTCACGCGCCCCCCGGCCCAAAGAAATTCCACCAGAAACGGCGATCAGAACTGCTGCAGATGGGCGGGCCCTTCGCCAATAGTTTGCTGGACGCGCACTGGCGACGGCAGGCCCCGCGCCGCGCCAATTCACGGTGCGCCCGCGCGGCGAGAGACGCCAAAACCGATCCATGGAAGCCGATCCCGCGCGCCGCTGCAAGACGCATGATCGCCCCGGGCTGCTATTACAATCGGTTTTCCCGGCAAGGCAATCGCTGCGCGCCGGAAGCACCGCTTGCGCATGTAGCGCTTACACCTTATAACAGAATGTCATTCAACTTACATTTGCCGAATATGCGCTGTTCACCTGTTTTCGTAACCTATGTTACGGCTACTTTGAAATTATCCGGCATACCAGCACCTCCCCATAGCACCTTCATTCCAGTGCCAGGAGCTCGCCCACGTCGTCGCCGAGGGAGACGACCACCGCGTCGGCGCCGCCAGCAGACCCAGCCGCGCGCCGAAGCCCCTTCAGCGACGCCCGCGCCTCCAGCACGCGGATCGCCTCGGGCCGTCGCCAGCAGCCAGCCACGACGAGGCCTCAGCGCCCAGGGTGGGTGAGCCGACTGGGCAGCGGCGGGACCGCGCCCTCTAAACGCTCATAGCGCCGGCGGCGGGCTCCGAGCTGCGCCGGCGCAACGACGGCCGCGCTGGGCCCTCGGTGGTCGTCGCGGACCGCGCCCGCCATCAGGGTCGGTCGCCCAGTCCTGGCCCGCGTCCGTCGTCAGGAGGGCGGACGCGGCCAGGGCGGCGTCGGGCCCGCGGTCGACGCATTCCAGCACTTCACGGAACCCCCAGCGCTCCTTCCACTGGCCCACGTCGAAGTCCTCGGCACGACCCGCGGTGGCGTCGTGGAGGGCGCAGCCGTGCATCGACGCGCTTGAGCACCACATGGCCCGACGCAACGGCCGCCCGAGGTCCGAGTCGGCGAATGGCACCGTGGCGCGCGCCACCCACAGCTCGTCCCAGACGTCGGCAGGCAGCACAGCGACGGCCCCCAGGTGCCCTCGAGCGAAAGCGTAAACCCTCTGGAGGATCGAGAGCAAGGGGGGGCGCAGTCCGAAGCGGCGGCAGAGGTGGCCGCACACGACCCGCACGGCGTCGCCCGACAGGCGCCCTTGGACCAGCACGCGCCCGAGCGCCGTCCACAGCCGCCAGCGGCGCCGCGCCGCGCGCCGGAGCCGCCGCCTCGGGCCGCCCAGCACCACCCCCAGGAACTCGCCGCAAGCACCGGCTCGTAGATACGGCGCCCCTCGGAGCGCCCCAATGCCAGCACGTCGGCGCCATCGACGCACGGGGCCACGGCCAGCACGCGGGGCCCGCACCACGCAGGACGCCGCCGGCCCCCGACAAGGACGTCCAGCAGCCCGACCTCGCGCAGGGCCCCCCTCATGCACTCGGAGATCGTCTCATTGCGGAAGCACAAAGCCCACGACCATCCCACGGCCATGCCCAGGAAGCACGCCTCTAGCACATCGGACGCCTCGACGAGGTCCATGGTCCGGAGGTCGTCGTCGCACGCCTCGCTGACCGCGGCGCCGATGCTGGCCCCGACGCCCGACGCGACGCAGGCCTGGATCACGCGCCCATGCCGCCCCCGCATCAAGCAGAACGACTCGTGTCTGGCCGAGGCCCGCGCGAGGGCGCCATGCACCGCCAGCCGACTCAAGGGCGGCGCGCGACACGCGCGATTGGCCCACCTCGCCTCGATCACCAGGCGCAGCGTGGAGCCCTTCTCCTCAACGAAGAAGCACCCCACTCGATAGCGAACCCGTCGCCGCCAGGCGAGAGGACCAGCCCTCGCGAGGGCGTTGAGGTACTCCCGCTTCTTGGCGCGGCTGCCCTCAGGATCGGGCCCCAGCAAGGCTGGCCGCGCATGGGCCCCGAGCCCGCATCGTTCCGCAGCTCGGAGTCTGGCTTCAAGATGCGCACACGCGGGTGGTCGTTGAGCTCGGCCGCCTCTTGGGGCGCTACAGCCGCCGCGCCCTTCGGCGCCAAGTCGGCCTTCGACGCCCGAAGCTCGCCCGCGTCGTTGGACCCCGGGGCCGCGCCACCCGACGCGGCGCCGCGGCGCAGAAGTCGTCGGAGCACAGCAAGCCCGCCAGGGCGCCCATGACAGGGGGCACGCCCCAGTCGGCCAGCAGCGGACCAGGGGAGGCGCGCAGCCGCTCCATCGCCTGGCAATGCCGGGGAGAGCAGCGCACAGGAGCGAGACTGCTCGCACGGTGCCGACGAAGGAGCGGCAGCCGTGGATGCGCCTCCGCAAGGGCAGACAGCGCCACCGCGGCGCCTGAAACAAGCACGCCCGGGCACTGGGCGACGTCGTTGGCCGGGGAAGACTGGCCGGAGGCCCGGCGACTGGCCCGACCCCTTCGCGCGCAAGAGCAAGGGCAGAGGGGCCTCGAGCAATGCCCGAGGGAGCTGAGGCCCCACTCCCTCGGGGCCGCAGCCGGCCGTCAGCCTTTGCCCCCGCCGCCCGACTGGGCGCCGCTGGGCTGGTCTTTCTCCCCCCCCTTCTGGTCGTCGTCGCCGCCCTCGTCGCGGTCCTTGACCTCGGCGGCCAGCCCCTCCCGCAGTAGCCGGTTCTGCTCGAGGGCCCGGGGCCCCCGCTCCGCCAGGCGCGGCCACGCGCGCCGCGAACGCGCGGGTCGCGAGACCGCCGACCTCGCCCATCGCATGCTCCGTCATCTTGCCGAGACCCTGGAACGACGGCGCCTTCGGGCTGACCCGCACGGCGCGCTCGATCAGCAGCAGCCTCCTCGCAGTCAGCCCATCAGCTCAAGCGACACCGCGCCCAGGCAATCGCACCCGAGGGCCAGCGCGAGAACCCGGCAGTGGATCCGAAGCCCCTGGGCGATCGCGATCTCCGGGCGCACGCCCGACTGGTGGACCCAGTGAGCATGGCACGTGAACAGCGCTAGTCCGAAAGCGATGACCGCCCGCAACAGCTTCACCAACGCCCGAGGCCCTGAGTGCGGCCAGTCGGCCGTCTTCCTCAGGTCCCGAGGTCGGAAGTGATCGACGGCCTGCGAGGAGGGGGCGAGACCAGACCCGAAGACGTTACCACGAGCTAAGAGCAGCCGCCAATCTCGTCCATCGCCGCTCTGCTTGTCGCGCTCTCAGCTGGCGCACTCGGCGGCGGGCACGAGCTCCGCAAACAGCAAGCGCCGCGGCTCCCCCCAGTAGACGAGCGCCACCGCGCCCTTGACCGCCCGACGGCACTTCCAGGCCAACCTCGGGCGCGCTGGCGTCCGCGACCCGCCATGCGTTGCCGCTGCCCGCGACAAGGGGTGCCATCGGCGCCCATGATGCCAGCCAGCCGCGTCGCCGCCGCGTGGTAGCCGAGGAGCTCCGCGTCGCTGATGGCCGCCAGCATCGCACAGTCCCCCGCCGCCCGCGCCAGCACGGCAGCGCCGCGCGCAAAGGGCACCAGCTCGCACGTGACCAGGTCGAGCACCTCGAGCACTCCGCCCAGACCGAGCGTGACCCATTTCTCCTCTTTGATCCGCATGAGCAAAACGCGATGCTGCCATGACCCAGGGTAGCCTTCGAGCGCCGCCAGCACCTGCGGCTCCTCAACGTTCAAGGCACGCTCCATCAACGTCTAACCTCCTGCAAAGCGAAGATGGCC
The DNA here is from genome assembly GCA_963575745.1 of Prorocentrum cordatum. Taxonomy (NCBI): domain Eukaryota; class Dinophyceae; order Prorocentrales; family Prorocentraceae; genus Prorocentrum; species Prorocentrum cordatum. The sequence goes on along the minus strand of CAUYUJ010018296.1, from coordinate 138,504 downwards.
AGCAGCTCGTCGTTGCGCCGGGGAGGGCCCCGCACGCCGGCGCACACGTGCGGGCCGCAAGGACGGCACGCGGCAGCAGCGGGTTCCTCCCACACCGCGTGGGCCAGCGGCAGGACCACGCCGGCTGGTGATGTCGCCCAGCGCCCAGTGCCCGATCCAGCCCACCAGCGCCGCGAGGACCGACGACCCCGAGAGACCTTGGTCCATGGGGCGCCGGGCGTCGCTCGGGAGTCAGGAACATGCGGCTATGGGCCAATCCCTCCCGCACATGGAAAGACTCATGTAAACAGCAAACATATATAGAATCATACGTATACTTACGTATACACATACATACATATATACATACATGCATACATGCATACATACATACATACATGCATACCTGCATACATGCATACATGCATACATGCATACATGCATACATGCATACATGAGTACATGCATACATACATACATACATACATACATACATACATACCTACATACATACATACATACATACATACATACATACATACAGACAGACAGACAGACAGACAGACAGACAGACATACATACATACATGCATATTTATATATATACATGTATGCATACATACAACCATACATATACATACATATACATACATATATATGTATAGTTATATATATGCATACATGCATACATACATGCCTATTTACATACATACGTACATACATGTATGCATGCATGCATACATGCAGACATACATACATACATGCATATAAACATAAACATTCATATATATATATATGTGTGTACACGTACATGGATACATGCATACACATACATATATATATATATATATATAACAAGTTACAAACATATACACCTATACATATATATGTGTGTGTTCCCTATGCACATTCCTATTCCTATTCTTAAGTTTCTATTACCCATAAACCAACCCACACACACACACACACACACTCACACACTCACACACACACACACACCACCACCCCACCCCTTAAACTGCCCCCCCCCCCCAAGGGACGCCCCGGACGCCCTTTCGGACGTCTCGGCGGCCCCCTGGACGCCCTTGGAAAAGTCCGCTGGCCCTTCCGAACCTCCCAAGGCGCCTTGCCGGGCCTTGCGAGCAGACTCAAGGCGATCAGGGGGGTCATCGGAGAGGAGCAAAAGAAAGAGAGATCCAAGACAGCACAAGAGCGCTCCAAGAGGAACCTCGATGGTCTGAAGACGGCCCAAGAGGCCCCAAGACGCCCCAAGAGGCCGTTGAGCGAGCCCCGAAGAACAAAAAAACACTTCATTTCCGCAAGAAATGTATATTTCTAGCACATCTGCTTCTGGGATCTTCGCAGCGTCCAAGACGGCCCGATGGGCCCCCGATATCGCCCCAAGACGGCCCAAGACGCCCCCCAGAAGGTTTGAAGGCGGCCCAAGAGGGCCCCAAGACTGGCCCAGAGAGCCCCGACGCTGCCCACAAGAAACCCCAGATGCCCCCAAAAGGCTCCCAAGAGAGACCCACGACAACCATGGGAGACCCCCAAAAAGACCGCTGGAAGCCCCCAAGAGGGCCCTAGATAGCTTCAGGAGACCTCTGGAGGGCCCCAGCTCCCCAAGACGGGCCAAGAAGGCCCCAGGACGGCCCAAAAGAACACGAAAAACGCGCTGACGGCGTTCTCCTACGAAGTACATCGAGCTGACACGACGATCTTGGTTCCACGCTTGAGGCTCGAGGTTTAAGTTCCCCGATCGAGAGAGACAGGCAATGGATCTAGATTCGAAGCTAAGATCGAAGGCTTCCTGAGTGCCTGGAGCCCTCCAGACTGTCAGGAAGCGACCAAACATCGATTTGTTCGGAGCTACTGCGACTTCTTCGGCGTGTCATGGGAACGCTCCTCACTTCCTCAAAGGACCTTTGCGCGTGAAAAATCATTGTTCCTGCCCCCTTCCTGCGCACAAGCGTGCAAGAGCATCGGGCGAACGCGGTGTCAGCAGGCACCAGGGATATAAGAAAAATGAACCTGTCGTCCGTCCAGGACTCGAGATCCCCCACCCTGCTGAAGCAAGCGATGACTTATTGCGCTGTCGGGGAAGCGTCCGGAACAAGGCAAGGCGCATGGCGCGAAGCACCAATGCAGTCTTGCATATTCATGCATACATACATACATACATGCATGTATGCATGAATACATACATATATACATATATATACATATATACATATATATATATATATATACATGTACACACATACATATATGCATATATACATACATACATACATACATGCATACATGCATGCATTCATATATACATACATACATACATACATACATACATACATACATACATACATGCATACATACATACATACATACATACATACATACATACATACATACGTACATACATACGTACATACATACGTACAAACGTACATACATACATACATACATACATACATACATACATACGTACATACGCACATACGTACGTACGTACGTACGTATATACATACATACATACATACATACATACATACATACATACATACATGCATGCATGCATGCATGCATGCATACATACATACATACATACATACGTACATACATACACGCGTGTGCGTGCGTTACACAAAACCCGAGCGGTCCCAGAAACCCACCCGACGATCGGAGACGGCCCAAATAACGCCCCAAAGAGGCCATTCGAATGCAGACATCAATGATTGTCGCATGGTTGTTGTATGATGTTTGAATAGCCGATGATTTGGTCTTCTGGCGCCCGTGACCGCCCAAAAGACCCCGATAATCGCCCCAAAACAATCCGGATGGATGGGCTTGCAGATAATCCGAAAAAAGCCCCAAGACGGCCCATCAGGGCCCCAAGATGGTCCGAAAGAGAGCCCCATGACGGCCAAAGATAGCCCTAAGACGTCCCCCAAAGCACTCCAAATCGTGACCTGGTCGTTGAGGGAGACAATGGTTCGCAGCAAGGTGGCCCCAGGAAGCCCCCAGAGGCTCCCTGAAGGCGCCTAGGAGGCCTCCAGAAGCCCCCATGAAGGCCCACAAAAGATTTCGTGAGGCCCCCCAGAGGCTTTCCAAGGATGAGCCTCCGCAACAAAAAAATGAGAAGGACGCGGAAGGGTTCGCAGGGTAGGTCGAGAACGAGGAAGAGGAGAGATTAGGAACGGGGA
>CAUYUJ010018296.1:125323-132823 GCA_963575745.1 Prorocentrum cordatum | reverse complement strand
TCATCATCATCATCAGCATCAGCATCAGCATCAGCATCAGCATCAGCATCAGCATCAGCATCATCCTCCTCCTGCTCCTCCTCCTCCTGATCCGTTTCCTTGTCCTCCTCCCGCATCCTCCTCCCCCTCCTCATCACCATCTGGACGTCGGGCTCCTCGTCCAGGCAACGCCCAACGCCAGCGTGCGACGCCGTCGCGATGAGGACCACGGCAAGCAGCCATGGGCAACCTCTGCCCATCGCTCCCCCGCGCAAAGGGACGAAGTCGACGCACCTACAACAGGGGAGGGGGGGAGTCAGGGGAGGGAAGGGGAGGGGGGAGGGAGGAGGGGAGGGAGGAGGGGAGGGAGGGAGGAACGAGGGGAGGGAGAGGTGGACGGAGGGAGGGAGGGGGAGAGGCAGGGAGGGAGGGGGGAAGGGAGAAGAAGGAAGGAGAGGAAGGGAGAGAGGGAGAAAGGGAGAGAGGCAGGGAGAGAGTGAGGGCGAGAGGAAGAGAATGAGAGAGAGAGGGAGGGAGGAAAGTAAAAGGGGAGAGCGGGATGGAGGAGGGGAGGAAAGGAGAGAGTGCGGGAGGGAGGGGGGGAAAGGAGAGGAGGGAGGGATGGAGGGAGAAACCCCAGCAACTTGGACGACAGGGCCATCCAGGCCCCTGGGCCGCACGCGACAGGCAGAATTTCCTCGCAATGCGGGAGACGCCAGTTGCAAAACAGGGGTGGTTGGATGACCTCGTCCTTGGCGCGGACGAAAAGGTCCACGGCTGGAATAAGGAAACAATCGGCGGTGATCAAGCCGCTATGGGACCCGTCTGCGCCACCGTGCGAGATGAGGCGCCGGCTTTCAGCATGGGTTGGCATGCACGCCTAAGCGCCCTGAGAAGAGATAAACCATTTTAGCCAAACCTTCGCGCAGGCCTCAGAAAAGGTAGCAGTGTAATGCTACAGGTGGGCACCTAGTCGCTCCCCTGGGGCGACGCCCCAGGGCAAGCGGGCGATCGGACGATCCAGGCTGTCTGTGTTCATTGCACGTAACGGTGGAACTGGTTCTCCCCGACCTGCTGGTCGGAGCTCGCATCCCACCCCCAAAGGGCCAATGCGGCTCGTGGAGGTAGGGCGGAGCTCGCATCCCACCTCGACTGGGCCAGTGCGGCTCTTGAAAACAATCCGATACACGCATCCCACACCCACTGGGCCAATGCAGATCGTGAAGTGACGAGCCATGGACCAGGCCTCGCGGCAAAACACGAGGCGGTGAACGTAACACACATGGTCGTCGGGGTCGGGCTGCTGCTACTGGTCGATCTGCTCACAGATTCGCGGCCGGTGCCGGTCATGGTGGTCAGCGACGCGGTGGTCAACGGCATACATGGTACTCGTGGCCATGGTGGTGCACCTGGAGCTCGCCAACGCACTTCTCAACGTTGCGCTGCTTGGACTGGTAGTGGCGCACGGCGACGCGGAGCTTGAGCTGGCACTCGCCGCCCACGCGCAGGCGTCGGAGCGGGGCTGCCGCTGTCCGGCGCGCAGCGCACCGATTCGCGGCCAGTGCCGGTCACGGCGGTCAACGCAGCGCCCATCCCACCCCCAGCGGGCCAATGCGGGGCGCGGAGGCCACAGGGGCCAGGCGGGCGCCTAGACCACAGGCCAGCCCGGACGCGCAACGCATCTAACGACACGTGATTCAAGGAGGACAATAATCCAGGGGGGGACTCAGGGCAGGCGTCGAGGCGGCCATCGCCCCACACGTCGCCGTCGAGGCACTGGTGCCGGACGCGCTGCGCGAACGAGCGGCGCTCGTTGCGCCGCTCGCGTCGCTCGTCGATGCGAAAAGGCGGGCGCTGGATCGCGTCGCGCTGCTCAACGTCGCAGCGCGCGACCCCGTCGCGCTGCTCGACGTCGCAGCGCTCGACCCTGGCGCGCTGCCCACCGCCGTAGTGTTCGACTCTGCCGCGCAGGATCCCGTCGCGCAGCTCAGCGTCGCAGCGCTCGACTCCGTCGCGATGCTCAGCGTCGAGGGGCCGGCCCCCACAGCACTGTTCAACGCCGCGGTGCTCGTTGCACTGTTAGTCTCGCTCGCGGGAGCGAGGCTGCTCGCGCCGGGCCCCGTCGCGCTGCTCGAAGTCGCGGCGCTCGACTCCGTCGCACTGCTCCACGCCGCGGTGCTCGACTTCGCTGCGCCGGATCCCGTCGCGCTGCTCAACGTCGCGGCGCCCGACCCTGTCGCGCTGCGAGTTGCACGGGCGCTGGCCCCAATCGCGCGCACAGAGACGCGGTGCCCGTCGCACTGCCGCGCAACTCACAGGCGCGAAACTGCCGGCGCTGGACCCCGTCGCGCTGCTCAACGCCGAGGCGCTCGCCTCCGACGCGCCGTTCAACGTCGCGGCTCTCGACTCACTCGCGATTGACCCTGTCGCGCTGCTCAACGCCGCGGCGCCCGACTCGGCGGGCCGACCCCCGTCGCGGGCTGCTCGGCATCGAGAAGTGCTGGCCCCAGACGCGCTGCTCAGAGAACTGGCGCTCGTCGCGCTGCTCGACTCACTCGTTGCGACGCTGGCGCTTGACCCCGCTTCTCAGCGCCGCTGCGCTCGACTCCGCTGCGATGCCCAACGCGCATGCGAGGCCGCGCGCTGCTCGACGTCGCGGCGCTCGATTCCGTCGCGCTGCTCAGCGTCGACGCGCCGCTCAAAGTCGTCGCGATCGGTTTCGTCGCGCTGGATCTCATCGCGCTGCCCAACGCCACGGCGCTCGACTTCGTCGCGCTGCCAAGCTCAGAGGCGCTGGCCCCAAAAACGCGCTGCTCACAGACGCGGCGCTCGTTGCACTGCCCATCTCACTCGTGGACGCGAGGCCGCCAGTGCTCGACCCCGTCGCTCAGCCCGACGTCGCGGCGCCCGACTCCGTCGCGCCGCTCAGCATCGCGGCGCTCGACTCACTAGCGCAAGACCCCGTCACGCCGCTCAACGCCACGGCGCTCGACATCGCCGCGCTGCCCAGCGTCGAGGCGCCGGCCCCAGACACGCCGCTCAACGACGCGGCGCTTGCTGCACCCCTCGTCTCGTTCGCGGCGGCGAAACCGCCGGCGCAGGGCCCCGTCGCGCTGCTCGACGTCGCGGCCCTCGACGGCGTCGCGCTGCACAACGTTGCGGCGTCGGCTCTGACGCGCTGGACCCCGTCGCGCGGCCCAGCGTCGCGACGCTCGACTCAGTCGCGCTGATCAACGTCGCGGCGCCCGTCTCCGTCGCGCTGGACCACGCCCGGCGCACGACTCACTAGCGCAAGACCCCGTCGCGCCGCTCAAGGCCACGGCGCTCGACATCGGCGCGCTGCTCAGCGTCGAGGCGCCAGTCCCGGACGCGCTGCCCAAAGGCGCGGCACTTATTGCATTCCTCGTCTCACTTGTCGATGCGCGGCCGCTGGCGCTGGACCCCGTCGCGCGGCCCAGCGTCGCGGCGCTCGACTCCGCTGCGCTGCCACGCGCGGGGGCGATGGCCCCAGAGACGCGCTACTCATGGACGCGGCGCTCGTTGCGCTGCTCCTCGCACCCGTCGACGCGAGGCCGCCGGCGCGGGGCCCCGTCGCACTCGTCAACGTCGCAGCGCCCGACTTCGTCGCGCCGCCCAGCGTCGCGGCGCTCGGCTCCGAAACGCCAGGCCAGTCGCGCTGCCCAATGTCGCTGCGATCGACTCACTCAGGCCGCTCAGCGTCGAGGCGCCAGACCCGAACTTGCCGCTTGAAGACATGGCCCTTGATGCGCAGCTCGTCTCACTCGCGGACGCGAGGCTGCCAGCGCTGGATCTCGCCGCGCTGCTCTACGTCGCGGCGTTCGCCCACGTCGCGAAGCCCAACGTCGCGGCGCTCGACTCCGTCGCGCCGGGCCCCGTCGCGCCGCTCGCGGTTGCGCGCGCGGCTGTCAGGGCTGACATTCACAGGGCTCTGCCGGCGCCCGTAACGGCGATCAGCGAAGCGGCACTCACGGACGTTCCCCACTCCTGGGCATGCGTCGAGCTGCTGCTCTCCGACACACTGTCGAAGCGGCCGGGGGGGGTTTGACTGTAGACGGGGAGGCACGGGGGCCCAGAACAACTAGACCAACCTGAGCTGACAGCCACCCCGACGCGAGGCCCGACCAGACGGCCTCGCGGCGGCGCTGGAAGCGGCGCTCGCCCCTCTCGCGGAAGGCAGGGTCAAACCAGCACACGCCGTCGAGGCGCTGGCGCGCTGACGCCCATCGCGCATCTCAGCGACGCGGCACTCGAGGCAGTGCTCGTCCTGCTGGCGAACGCAAAGGGCGAGCTGGTGCTCGCCGACGCGCTGCTCCACGGAGCGTTGCCTGCGCCCGCCGAAGTGGCCAGGGGCGCATTGCCCTGGCGCCTGGACAACGCAACAATATCACAACTACAACTGCGCAACGCACTTGCTTCGCACCCCCCCAAACCCAAAGTTGAAGCGTCCACATTTTCGTCCATGGCCTTCGGCCTGCCCCCTAACCCCATCAACATCGAACGGAGGGAAAGGGGGCATTCACTTTGGTCCGACGCGCTGTGACGACTAAAGGCCTCGGCGAGACACGCGCGGACACTTCTAGCCCCGCCAACGTCGAGCTAGCGCTCCGAGAAGTGATGAGCCCAGTCGTGGGCGCGAGGATCGGGCTGCTGCTCGACCCGACGTGGTCGCCCTAGTCGCGCAGGGTGGGATAGGGCACCCGGCGCTGTAGGGAGTGTACTTAGAATGGGCGCTCCTTGCGTAGGTCGCCACAGCCGCAGGCGCGAGCACTGGCGAGCTGGCCACGACCATGAGAGCGAAAAATGTAAGGCGCATGCTCGCCTGGATCGGGAGGTTGAATTTGCGCACTGGCGCGGCGACCCGAAGAGCGCAGACTGGTGGTTTCAGCCAAACACACGAGACGAGGCAAGCCAAGACCGTCGATCGCCCCACTACGGCAAAAATTGAAAAATTGCGCTGCGTAGCACTCCCCGTGTCATGAACGATCCCAGCACCGGGCTGGGCACAGCGCCCCGGCCTGCTGGACCGCAGCATTTGGGCCAGCCCGAGAGAAAAGAGCAAAGCGAGTTTGACGTCGTCACGTTTCGCACGGCCGGGCCCAAGACAGAGGAGCATCCTTCAAGAACATGAGACCCTCCGCCGGCGCAACTGAAGAACATTCGAGGGCACCACCCCCCCAGGATGCCAGTGGCTCAGGCTGGGCACATTGCCCGGCCAGCGGGGCAGCAGTTCTGGCCAGGCCGAGAGAGAGCAAGTAAGACAAGGTCTAACGTTAAGTCGGGCCTGTCCCTCTACAGGGGGAATTTTAACAAATAGTCACAAAAAACGATATTGGGACGTTTCTCAAATTATGTCTGAACATGTTTGGGGCATCTTCCTGGTATTCTTTAATTTTTCGTCCAGAATCCGCCTGTAGGAGGACATGCCCGACCTGAGTCTCACAGTGTGCCGGTTGGCACCCTCGGAGACAAGTGCACATCTTCGGGGCCCCAGGGTTGGCCTTTCTTGGGCCCCATGTAGGGTTCATGCCCTGCAGCCCTGGATCCTGCAGCCCTGGATCCTCCCCCCATGTGTCGCGCCCCCCCCACTTACGAAACGCACGCAAGGAAGCGGCAAGCTCGTTATCCGGGAAAGGAGTTCGCTCTCCAGGAAGAGGGACTCGCCATCCAAGTGCAGTTCCAGAACTACGGCGCAAGGGGTCCGTTCTCCCGGAAAGCCCAGTACAAACCCAGCTGAAGACTTGGTGCTGTCCGTCCAGAACTCCACTACGAAAGCGCTGCGGCGTTGCAACGGATCCTGAATCACGATGGCCCGAATCACCTGGAGAACGAACTCATGTGATAATGTTTGCGGCGCTTGTGTCGGCGATGCAGAAAACGAGGACGAGCGCACGCAGGAAGTGCAACCACTCACGCAACAAACTGCTACGATAATCCTGAAAATAAGAAGGCACGCGGCAACTGTCCGGAACGAAAGAGAATCGTTAGCGGGACGCCCCGATAAGGGTTTCCCGAGTGATGACAAGGGGCCGAAGAGATCGCGTTGGACGATCAGGAATCCTGCAAGCTTCTCGGAAGCCTCCCAGAAGCCCCTCGGCAGCTGCTCAAACGTCTCTCAGGGGCCTGACAGAAGACGGTCGCAGTGGCCGGTTCGACTTGCAACAGCTCGTGACACTTGCAAGCTGGTCGCAGCCCTCTTGCCAGTCCGCCCAGCTGCTCTTGAGCCTGAGCGGGTCGCGGGCCCGACGTGGAGCAGCCAGGCACACTTGCAACTCACCTGCAGGTGCCTTGTAGGTGGGTTACCACCAACTTGCAACTGCTGCAGGTCACAACGACCACTGCAGCACCCACAGCTCGCGTCGCTACCCACGGCACCGGCCGAGCAAGGGGCGCGCATCGTCGCGAAACAGTGTTTGCGTCGGCGGCTAGGCAGAGGGTGACTGCGCTGGCGATGAGAGCTTTGCCGTCAGAGCGACTTGTGCCACCAGGCAAGAGGGAATCGTGCCACCATGCAAGAGGAGGAGCGAGGAGAGGACGCGGCCGAAGGAAAACAGGGGCGGGCCGGGCGGCTCAGGGGTCAGATCGCTCCCCGAGCGCATCGTCGCGAAACAGCTGCCCCTCTGCGGCGACGGCGGGGGGACGACGGTCCGCAGGCCCCCGGCGGGCGGAGGCTACGCGCGCGGCGCGAGCACACAGGCTGGCAGCAGGCTCCTCGGCGCCGCAGGCACACACGGGAGCTACCTCTAGGTCGGACATGTCCTCTTACAGGCGGATTGTAGAAAAAATGAGCAACTCAGTCCAGAAATATTCAAAGATGACACAAAACAGTCGGAAAACCACCCCCAGACTATGTTTCGGCTATTTTTGAATCTCCCTCCTGTAGAGGGACATGCCCGACTGGAAGCTACGTGCGCCACACCCACAAAGGCGCACACTGTCGGCCAGCCCCCGGACGCAGCCCACGTCCGTGAGGGCACGCGTCGCGAGGTCCGCCCGCGGCGCCCGCGCCAGCGCAGCTGCCTCGCGCCACGCCGCCGTGAACGGCAGGCCGCCGGTGAGCGGCGGAGGCGAGGTGCACCTGCAGGGCACCCCGCGCAGCACGGGAGCACGCGCTCGGCCCGGACCCCCGCAGACGCCCACCGGCAGCTCCAGGGCAACGCGGTCCGTGCACCACACGCTGCAGAGCTGCACCCCGCAGGGTCTTACCACACGGGGACCAGCATTGGGTCGCCAGGACAGCACGTGCGGAGCGGAAGGGCAGTGACGCTCCGCACTGAGCCATCGTCATCGAGGAAAGAAGAGAAGGCGGAAAAGGAGGAGAGCAGAGGGAGGGCCGAGAGGAGGAGGAGGAGGAGGAGGAGGAGGAGGAGGAGGAGGAGGAGGAGCAGGAGGAGGAGGAAGAGGAGGAGGAGGAGGAGGACGAGGAGGACGAGGAGGAGGCGGAGGAGGAGGAGGAAGAGGAGAGGGAGGCAGGAGACGCAAGACAGAGATGGAGAAAGAGAG
>CAUYUJ010018296.1:97823-120323 GCA_963575745.1 Prorocentrum cordatum | reverse complement strand
GGCAGAGTGAGGGATGGGACGCACAAATACATACTAGTACTATATGTTCTCCTTGGATGCGCACGTCCGACCCGAACATATAGAATACCCATCTTGTAGTATATCGTTTTTCCCGAGCGGTGCGGCCAGAAAGCGCCCGCCACGACGCGTATACTATAAGATTTCTCGGTGCGCGCGTCGCCCCTGGGTGGGGCGACGCACACATAGTATAAGCAGACTGGGGTGACGTCGGAGGGAGGCGGTGGTGTATATGTTTGGGCCCCGCAACGTGGGGACTGGCTGGGCAGCCATGGCTGCGGTGACGGGCATCAGTATACACCACCACAACCCTTATCCCCCCTCCCCTTATGCAGCCTCGTCTTGCTCTCTCCGTTCCTGGGAGAGGGAGAGGGAGGGAGGCGGCGGTGTATGATGCTTGGGCCCTGCAACGTAGGGACTGGCTGGGCAGCCGTGGCTGCGGTGGCATCGGTCCTGCACGGCTGCGCTCTCTGTGAGCCGGGGAGGCCTCCGCGACGGGCAGCACTGAAGGGGTCATGGGACACACAAAAAGTAAATACACACAAAGAAGAAGATTCTCAATATTTTCCCATGTTTTTCCTGGGTTTCTGTCTTCCCCCCCACTTCCCATATTTTCCCATATTTTCCTGGGTTATCGACGATGAATTGTGTCTGTGTGCTGTTCCCCTCCTTAAACACGATTGCAACATCATCCCGCTGACGGCTCACTAACCAGCCACGACCTCATCCCTATCCCGAAGATGGACAAGGCCACACATGCGATGACAGTCTTATCAGCGATGCGCCTTCAGCGACTGAGGGAACCTTCAAGGTCGCCATCGAGAGCAGGTGATGCCCATCATGGGGACGGGACTATGTTCCTGGCAGGCCAGAGCAAATGCCGCTTCTCGAGGCGAGTGTCCGAGATGTCTGCGGAGACCGGGCGGAGCGAGCCCGTGGGCAAGACGAGGGGCCCACGACCCATCCGGACGGAGTGCGAGACTCACCATGGGATGCACAGAGACATACCAATACTATATGTCCTCCTTGGATGCGCGCGTCCGACCCGAACATCTAGTATGCCCATCTCGTAGTATGTCGTTTCCTGAGCGGTGCGGCCAGAAAACGCCCGCCACGACGCGTATACTATAAGATTTCCCGGTGCGCGCGTCGCCCCTGGGGGGGCGACGCACATATAGTATAAGGATGATGGGGTGACGCCGACACCGTATCTGACAACCAACCAGACAACCCCAACCCAACCCGAAGACCCGAATTTCGGGTTGGGGGGGGCAAGGGTTCCATACGTGTTTTTTCGATGGTTCCCGACCCCCCCACACTGGAAATCGAGGATAAATTTGGGCCTTCGGGTTGGGTTGGGGTGGTTTGGTGGGTGGAGAGTATCCCTGAGCCTGCTTCCTCGTGGGACAAGTCTGCCTGCCCTGTGCCCGCCGACCCCGGGGACGCGCTGGACAACTGCTCCTGGCAGCTCGGCCGATCGAGGACGCCTTCCACCAGCGTCTCCGGCTGCGGGTCAGAATGAAGGAGTCGGGTGTTGCTAGAAGTACCCCTGGCCCAAGGTACCCCTAGGGTTCTCGGGGTAGCCCAGACGGCCTCCAGGGCACCCCTCACGAGGCCCAGAGGGCCCCAGGGCCTCCAAAATGGAGCGAGAAGCTGGGGGGCACCTTGGGCCAGGGGCACTCCTAGCAACACCCGAAGGAGGGATAGTCAAGGGGGGATGTATCGGAACCAATAGGAGGAGGGGGGCGAGACGCGGGGGTGCCTCAAGGAAGGCGAAGAGGAGGAGGACCAGTGTAAACCCAAGAGTCCCCAGCGATGGTAGCATACAACCTCCCTTGAAGCTCCCGCTTCATGGACCCCTTACACGGATTCATTTCCACTGAGGGGATGCCCCGTCGGGGGACAGGGGAGTGAAAACCCTGGAGCGTGCCCAAACACCGTTATCAGGACTTCAACGCCACGAGTCAACCTGACTGTTGCGTCTTGACGACCCTGAATCGTGCCAGAACACAGCTCCTGGGACTTCAACACCGCGAATCGACGCAACTGCTGTGCCCTGGCCAATCAGAATCATTATTCAACACCGTTTCTGGTACGAGAACAAAAGAAACTCTTGCAAATGTTTGAATCGAATGCACACGGTGCTGAGGCGAGAGACACGCTTTGAAAAAGAGCAGCCCTCAATCCGTGAACCTCGCGCAAGTGTTTAAAAAGAATGCGCGCGGCGCTAAGGCGAGAACCACATGTTGAAACAGAACCGCCCTCAATCCGTGAAACTCTTCCAAAAATTGAAACGAATGCGCGCGGCGCTAAGGCGAGAGCCACATTGCGAAAACGACCCGCCCTCAATCCGCGAAACACTTATTAATATCTAAAACGAAAGCGCGCGGCGCTAAAGCGAGCCACATTTCGAAAAGGATCTGTCCTCAAGCCGCGGAACTCTTGCACTTTGTTGGAGCAAATCTGCGCGGCGTTAGAGCGAGAGCCACATTTTGGAAGCGGCCCTCCATCTGTGAAACTATTGCCAGCTGTGAAGTTTGAGGCTCCTATATTAAAAGAAAGTCTCAGGCGAAACGCCCCGCCCGCACTTTCCGATCGGCCTCGGGGTGCGACAGGGAGGACTTGTTCACAAGGAAAGAGAAAGGACGAGGCGGAGGGGGAGGAGGAAGACAGCGCAAACCCAAGACTCATTAACGATGTTGGAAAACACCCTCCCTCCAAATTCCCTCTTCATGAGCCAGAGAGAAGTACCCCGTTGGGGGACAACCGTGTCAAAATCCCGACGCGTGCGAAAACACCATTTCCAGGACCTCGACGCCACGAGTCAACCTGACTGTTGCGTCTTGGCGATAGAGAATCTTACCAAAAACAACTCCTGGGACTTCAGCACCGCGAATAATGCAACTGTTGCGCTCTGACAAGCCAGACTCATTCCAAAACACAATTTCTGGTGCGTTAAAAGTGCGAACACATGAAACTCTTGCAAAGGCTTGAGGCGAATGTGCGCGGCGTAAAGCGAGAACCCCATTCTATAAATGAGCCGCCCTCAATCCGCGAAGCTCATGCTAATCTTTAGGTCGAATGCGCGCGGCGCTCAGGCGGGAGCCACATTTTGAAAAGGACCTGTCCTCAAACCGCGAAGCTCCTGCACATGTTGGGAACGATTGTGCGCGGCGCCACAGCGAGAGCCACACTCTGGAGGCGGCCCGACCTCCATCTGCAAAACTGCTGCCAGACGATGCTCAAGAAATCTCAGGCGAAACGCCCGGCCCGCCCGCCCGACTGGCCTCGAGATACGACATGAATAAATCACTCCTTCAGAAGAAGGAGCTGAGGGGGTGAGAAGGACGATGGGCGTGAGGAGGCAAGGCGGGAGGGACGGAGCAGGAGGGGACAATAAAATTTCCACCTCTAAACAGTCGCCCGTACACCCCTCCTTGGCGTAGGCGTTGGTGATGCTGGTGGGGTCGATGGTGCCGTCGCCGGGAGAGTACACGCCCTAGCCGGGGCTCACGGGTTGAGGAGCCGCCACGCCAGGTGCCCACCCTGACATCCTCGCGTCGTGATGACAAAGAACAAACACACACACACACACAACAACAAAAAAACGGTGGTCTTTGGTCATCTTCGGCCTCTGGGAGCCCTCACCAAGCACTGGGACCGTCAAGAGACGAGTCACGATGGTCCCTGGACGACGACGACGACGACGACGACGCAAGAGCGCGCGCGCACGCTTTTGTTGAAAATCCGTGTTGCGAAACCTTGGGTTTTTGTAGGTTTTTTGGACACACGATTTTGAAATCCTTCCGAAACCGATGGGTTTTGAAGGTTTTCGGCCTGGGGGAGCTGCACCGTGAAGCAAAGCACGACCTCGGATGTCTGGGCAGCGGCCCCCCCCACCCCACCGGCCTCTGGCAGCCCGCCCCCCCAAGTCGGGCAGGGAGCGCCCCGCTCTCCCAGCCTCCCCCTCCTCGGTGCCGCTCTTCCCGTTCTTCCCTCCTCCCCATCCACCCTCTTCCGCTCCTCCTCGTCCTGCCGCCGCTCCTCCCGCCAGTCCATGATCGAACGGGACTGCTGAGAACGGGCGGAGGGGGGGAAGCGACGGGACCAGCAGCTCGCGATGACTGGCACACACACACACACACACACACACACACCGAAGGGGCAAAAGGCCGGCCACCGCGCCAGGATCGGCAGCCGCTTATCCCCAAACCTCGCGGATACAAAAAAAAAAAAAAAGTCAGCCTGTGCCACCGCTCCGCCTCCTCACGAGGCGCGAGTCTTAGCGGCCAGGGGGGGGACCTTGAGTCCCCTCGGCCATGGCAAATCACCCCCGAGCAACTGCCTCGCCTGTTGCGCGAAGGCTCTGGTGCAGCCTTTGACGAGCTGACTGGGGCCCCCGAAACGTTGGCTCCACATCTCATACACATCACCACAGGAAGTCCAGGTACATGATTCTACAGACATGGAATTTGCAGGGCGGAGACACCTCGGCTGAAATTTAACTGTCTCCTGCCAGGGGTCAAAGCGTCACACGAGCCCCTGGGGTACCAGAAACGAAACATTGCGCGCAGCCCAAGCACAGCCATCGACGGCCAGTCCAACGAACACGGTGGGACCTGCGGCTACCAGGGAGGGCCAGGGGAAGGGAAACACGAATTTGGCGCTCCAACTTCCCGAACAGTTCGTTGGCCTTCGGGGAATCTTCTAAAATTTGGGCCATGCCCACTGCTAGACTGCGCCAACTACTCAGGGCGAGCTCATAGTTCAATGTTCTAGGCCATTTCGGGGTGAAGCTTCGCGCCGTAGTTGGCAGATTCGTCAACCCGATCGTTTCCAGGCTGATGTAGACGCAACACGCCTGATACAGCCTCGGACACGCGGGATTTCATCTTCACGAGGTGCCTTGACGGATACCTTCGAGAGAAGATCACTTGTCACACCTCCGAATGCGGCGAACGTCCACTCTTTGCAGACCTTGGGTCTGCTGGTCCTGCAAAAAGGACAGCGCAATCAACATGCACTCTGAAATCCTCAGCCTGATCCTCGGGATCAAAGTGCTCGAGGGCCTGGAGCAGCCCGTACTGCTCTCTGCAACCACGGCACTGTGAGGCAGAAATCCAATAAGGTCGCCGAAAAATCCCCGAACGAAATCTCCATCTTCATCGATTTGGACGACAGCCCACCCCGCCCTGGCAACTAGAACATGGATGGGACAATGACAGCTCCCGTCTGTGTAAATCAGATCCTGCGTTTTGAAACTGAACCTCGGAATCCGCCGACCCAGTCGGCTTGTTTGCGGGGCTTGTCCGTTCGAGTCATCCTCGTCGTCATTCGTTAGTCGTCGTCTCTGCTGGCTCCTTTCCCTGCGGCCCCCATTTCCCTGGGCCCTCTTCCACAAGCGCACCAGCCGAATCGAAATTGAGTAACGTCCCTCCCCCGTCGGGGGGTGTCCCGGGAGGGATCCCAGGGGGGGTCCCCGGGGGGGTCCTGGGGGGGGTCCCACGGGGTGTCCTGGAAAGGGTCCTGTGGGGGGGTCCCTGGACGACGCGCTGCGCTCCCAGGACCCGCCGTTACTCCTAGAGGAGCAGAAAACCACAGGCCCAAAGGCTATAAACCCTGCGGGGCCTACTCCAGATTTCGTAATAAAAGGGAGGGGGTCTGGACCCTCCAAGACAAGCCATTTCAGACCCCCCCTCGTCGGAGAACCCTCCAAAACATCGTCCCCAGACCCCCCCAGGCCCTCCAAGATAGCCTGGAAGAGACCCCCCCCGAAATGAGACCCCCCTCCCTTTATTACCCGGCCTGCGAGCCGCAGCCCCTGACCCAGGCCCAAGGGGAACTTTCAAGAACCTCAGCTGGCCGCGCCTGGCCGCCTTCGCGGGCGGGCGCGCGCCAGGCGAAGACGCTGTGCTGCCGAGAGGAAGAAGCGGAGGAGGAGGAGGAGGAGGAGGAGGAGGAGGAGGAAAAGGACAAAGGAGGAGGGGGAGGAGAAGGAAGAGGCGGGGGATGAGGAGGAGGAGGAGGACGACGACGACGAGAGGCAAGAAAAAAAGCAGCAGACAGACGCTGACCAGGAGGAGGGAAGGGAGCGGCACAGGCAGCGCAGAGCAAGCAGGGACGAAGGGGCGGTCGGAGGTGGTGGTCGTCGTGGCCAAGGTCAGAGGAGCACGTGGTCGTCGAGGGGGCGGTCGGAGGTGGTGGTCGTCGAAGAGCGGGCGGAGGAGGGTCCTCGGGGGGTCCTCGGGGAGATGCGACTCGGTCCCGGGGGATGTCGCCACCCAGAAACGCATCCGTCCCCGGGGGTCCCGGCTCCCCAGAAAGCCCCAGGACGGGCCAAGAATTCCCGAAAAAGCCCCCAAGACGGTCCAAAAGGCCCCCAAGACGGGCGGAAAAGGGGGAAGGGGTAGGGGGGGGGTCTGGCTCCAGACCCCTGCGTAATACGAGTGTTTGCGGCAGTGCGTCCCATGGAGGAGGCTCCACCCGTCTGGAACAGGCGCCAGAAACAGCCAAGATCTGCTCCACGGGGGGGGTCCGAGGACCCGCGCCGATCGGCAAAACAATGAAAAAGAAAACGACCACCTTCTCCTCCTAATGTTCCTTCCCCCCGTCCTCCCCTTGCCCCTGTTCCCCCTCATCATCCTCCTCTGCATCCTCCTCCTATCCATCCTGCTGCTCAACTGCGTCCTCCACCTCCTCATCCTCCTCTTCCTCCTCCTCCTGCTCCTCATCCCCCGCCTCTTCCTCCTCCTCGCTCCTCCTCATCGTCGTCTTCAGGGTCGGCGGCACCGGCCGCAAGGCTTTCACTATATCCCCAAACCTGTCCACACAACCAACTTCTCCGCAGCAAACAGCAGACATGATATCTACTGGGACAAGATGCCACAAACTGCGATAGAAAACATATTCCTCGCCATCTTCGATGGCCTGCTGGATCAACTCGGCACCCAGGTGCTTCGCGCGCTTGTCGGCCAATCCGGGGCAGGCGAAGCAACGGCGCCAGACAGAATCGACAGTTCCCCCCTCGGGCGAGCGGCAAAAAGAGCATAACGGAGAGACCTCGCACTCCCATCGCTCAGTTCGTTCACGGCCACACATGGGCGGCAAAAGATCTGCGTCAACCTCTGGAGAGGGGGCGGGCTTGCACGCGGCTCGACCGCAAAGATTTCGGGGGTTCGGTCCACAGGCCCCGCTCCAGGATCTCCAGGGTCTCCAGGTGTTCGGAATCCATCAAATGCATAGCCATGCTGGTATGACAATACTCAAGTGCGAGATCTCGGATGAAATACTTCTCGACCTGGGTGCAAGGCGCGTCTGTCAATGATAGCGGGCCCCCGCTGGGCACGCCAAACATACAAGGGCCCCTGACAGAACACTTAGCCCTTTCCATCCAGCACCCACCCAGACCCCAAGACCACACCCCCCAGGACGCCTTCTCACGCGCCTCCAGGCGCGCCCGAATAGCGTGGACCACCATCAAGAGATCACCCACAGAAAGCCCACCTCCCCGACGATGCCCCGAGGCGGTTGCCTGCCAGACTTGTATAGCAAATCGATTCATTGAAGCAGCGGCGCGCTTGACTGGGCCCCTCGCCGGCTCCAGCGCCAGCGCCGCATTCAAATCTGCCCCGCAGCTCGTTAGACCTAGAAAACCAACGGCCCGGGACCTGAGCTCGCGCATCTCTCCGGGCGCCCACCCCACCACCTCCCCCCCAGAAGTCGCGGCAGGCTCGGCCTCGCAGGGCCGCGCGTTCGCTCTGGCTCGCTTGAAATGTCGCAAGGCTCATCTGTCCCGACATCGACACTCCTGTCGCCCACCGTTCGTTTCGCCTGGTTTTCGCTTTCTCGATGCGAAAGTGCCTCCCGGGAGCGACGTCGCAACCTAAGTGCGCAATCGACTCGTCGTCGGCCGCGCCGGCGCAGCGGCCGCGCCCCCGCCCGGCCATGGACGCGAGCTCGCAGCACGCGCCCGCAATGGTAAATCTCCCCTCGCCGAAATTTCATCTGGACAGCTTCGAAAGGTAGTCGCATGAGAAGGCCATGACGAAGCCCGTGTTCATTACGGCTTCACCGATGTCTGCACTCCGCTCGTCTGGGCTAGAGTCATCGACATTGACGGCTAGAGCTGGCGGCGGTTCCTTTCACGACACACTGCTACAGTCGGTAATACACACAACTGAACCCCGCATGTCGCCGCGCTGCTGCCTGCCACTATTCCTTGCCCGGGCGAAACCGCACCCGCCGGCGCCCCGCCTCGACTGAGGGGTCTGTCCCAGGAGCAGGCGCGAATCGAGAAACGCAAAACGCGCAGCGGGAAGCAGGGAGGCACCGGAGAGTTTGGCGCGCCTGACGCGCTCGTAGCACTGCTCGAGATCCACCACGAGCACGAGCACGCGCTCGCGCTGTGAAACAGACAGGTCGCCTCACACCGTTTGCCCCCAGACCGCGTCCGCGGGCCCCCCCCTGGCGCCAGCGAAAAATACAGCGATCGATGATCGAGCTCTCCCAAGACTCACGTGCATTCACGCGCCAATTCGATAAGACACGAAGCAGGTGTCTGAAAGAACCCAACAAGCCACGCGCCCTGGATAAGCTTCCTGAAATGCGCAGACACCAGCACGCGCACCCAGGGAGGAGTCGACCCAAAATCATCATCGCGCCGAATACCACACTCAAGAAGGAGAGAGCAGGACCACAGAGGAACTAATAGTGCCTGAGGCGGTAGCCGTCGGCAGCTATGGTGGCCCTTCTCAAGCTCGTGGAGACATTCAATGGCACCGGGGCTGGGGGGGATCGGAAATGGCCATATCTGGGGGGCACTCTAGGCCTTCGTACCCCCGCGGATCGGATCCAGAAACACCCCGAGCTTCAGACCAGCGGGTGACCCCTGAGACTGCTGAGACGTCAAACAGGAGGCGCCCCCCCCCCCCGTCGCCCGACGGCAAAAGGCCCTGCTTTCCATCGTCCACCGCCTTTCTGTAGGCGCGTGCCCACTTGGCTCCGCCGGCCAAGGCCCCCGCGCATCAGCCCCTCCACTCGGCCGAACGACTGGCGCGCTCTCGAGGCAAAAGTTGGGTAGCATGATGCGGCGCCAGCGCCTCCAGATCCACTCAAGCCCGAACAGCACCCCCGGGAATGCCAGGGCGACTCCGAATCGGCACGAAAGCAACCTTCAGACACCCACGCAAAAACTCTTGCCCCCGGGAAAGTTGCATTTGAACACGCCACCGCCCTGAGGCGCCAAGTAGCTAGACTGGGGCAACCTGCCACAATACTGGCGGCGCGACGCCAGCTTGCCATTCTCGGCTTCGAGTCGGGGGGGCGCCTGGCGCACGAAAGTTTTGCAAAAAAATATCTCGTTTGCGAGGACAGGCAAGCCACTGGCACGACCTCCAGGAAAACTCTGGGCGAACCCACGGAGCTCACCCCAAGACAACGCACACCTATCTTCGCAGCATCTATCCAGCCCTTGCAGCATCTCCGACACCTAAGATTCACCCGACTAGCGGTCACCTCCAGAAGCCCCAAATGGAAATAAGACCTCGCCCAATCTATTTCGAATATACCCGCAGTCGGGGCACTCAAGGACAGGGCCGACGGGGGGGCCCACAGGAAGCTTCCGGCACTTCGCTAGCCCCTGGACCGCCAGCTCGTCGAGCCCCCCCACCACCCCCTGAGCCGGAATCCCACGGGGCGACGCTGGAAGAAGTCTGCACCCAGGTCAGCTTTCACCAGCTCGGCGCGCGGCAGATGCTAATTGGACACCAAAAGATAGTTATTGCAGCAGCCCGGCGTGCGCGGCGGGCAAGTCTGCAAAGGAGTCGGACGGCGCAGCTGACCATTGAGTTGAAGACACGCGAGGATCAAGTGCGCGATCCCCAGCAGACACACGAGAGGCCCCTGCGAGCGACGCGCCCCCAAGACACCAAGCCAACCGAAGGTTTTTGTCCCCAAGAACAACCGCATATTCCCAAAATTACCCGATCTGGATATAATACCCAAAGCCTTGCTTCTGAAGTAACAGTGGACAATCCGAAAATCTGCACTTGGCGCCGAACTCTCAAAGGGGGCGCCAGACATCCGAATGCACGCGTGCAACGACGCAAACACCAGCATTCTTGCAACCTCGCTGGGCGACTTGACACGACGCCCAAAAACTTGCCCACCCCAGCTTTCGCAGAGACTCCCGAGCCCCAAGCAGGGGCTGACCATGATGCTTGTCCTTGAACGAATACGGCATGAGCACCACTGCCCGAAAATAAAAACCTTCGCGCCGCTCCAGGCATTGGCGCCCGCCGTCTGGGCAACGAGCCGGCACACCTTGTCGCGGGGGCACTGGGCGTTACCCGCCCGACGGGCTGGCCTCTGACGCAGCGGTGCATTACTCTCTGCGCCGCTGCGCCTGCGGCGCCCGCCTCGAACTCTGGCCCATCCGCAGAACGCTTGCAAGCAAGGAGAGGCACTTGCATCTCCACGTCGTGGGCCGCCTTCCCCTCCTCCGCTCCGCCAGCGCGCACTGCGGCCTGAGCCCCCTCATCCTGGCGCCGTTATGATCCTGTTGCCCCGGCCTCTGCCGCCGCGGGGGGGGGGCCCTGCGCCGCCACCTTCAGCCCGCACACCTGCGGCATTCGCCGCCATGTGATCATGCAATCCTGCCCGAAGGCTGGGGCGCAAATTCAAGCTAAGGTAGTCGAGGCCATTCAGGAAGCCGCCTGTCGAACGCGTGCTGCATTCCGCTCAGCGCCGCAAACGCAACCCCCGCCCGGTCGCTGACAACGAAAAGCGTACTCCGGCATGGCGGGCCTTCCTGGAAACACGAGCATGGGTTTGTGACCCAGTAGTCGGTGCCGATGCTGTGAAAGTCTGGCTCATCAGCTGAGTGACCTCAGCTCTCAGTCTCCAGATCGTCACGCGTGGTTCGACCCGCAGCCAAGTAGCCCTCGATCAGAACCTTCCTGACCTCCAGGTCCGACAGCACCTGGTTCTGCTTCTCAGCGTAGGCCTCTTGCTGCTCGAGCCGCTTCTGCACCTTGCCGAACTTCGCATGGTGGGCCTGGCACAATTGAACGGTGCTCTGCTCCGAATCTTTCTGAACCCCCAGCCTCCCCATGACCACTTCGACGGCCTCGGCTGCCCAGGATTCCTGCAGCTCGGCACCGTAGGACTCGCTCTTCGCGTGGTTGGCCTTCAGCGTGTCTTGCGTGTGACATGCGGTCCTATCGGGACGTCCTTCTCCTTATCCTTATCATTGGGCGCGGCTTCTTCTTAGCACGACCATTTTTCTGGGCAGAGCTCGCCGCATTGATCTCCTGTTGCTGGCAGCACTGCCAACACCACTGGTGGCGCATATTCACTTTGGCGGAACATCCCATGCATTACAATACATAGTCAGCCTGGGGCAACGACAGCGCTCAGCCTCGGGGTTCTGGTGGATCCATGCCCTGGGACTGCTCGTCCTTGCCCTTACCCCCTCTGGCTGTGTCTCTGCAAATGCCGTCGTTGGAATGAAAACAAGTGGTACAGTACTCTACACGCGGCCCTGCTATGGCCCAGCTTCTAGAGCGCAGGCAGACATGCGCAAAAAACCGGCGCTGCGTCAATTCGAACTGTGGTCACCAGTTGAGCCAAAGGGCTTGAGCCAGGCAACTGACCGCCGCTCCTCCTCCTCCTCCTCCTCTTCCTCCTCCTCCTCCTCCTAACTTCACCTTCCTCCGCTCCTGCTTCCACACCCGCCCTTCCAGAACGCCCTCACTCGCACTCATTTCCCCCCTCCCCGCCCGCCCGCTACCGGTACACCCTCTAGACGGGGAGGGGCAGGAGGAGCCACGAAAATTAGGTCGGGCCTGTCCCCCTACAGGGGGATCTTGGGCGAAAAATTACAAATACCCCAAAAATATCAAAAACATATTCAAAAACAGTCAGAAAATCATCCCCCTACTATTTTTTACTATTTTTTGAATATTCCTCCTGTAGAGGGACAAGCCCGACTCAACAAGAAAGAGGAGAGAGGAAAGAGGTAATACAGGTGCGCTCGCACCATATCGCAAACCTGGAACACCCCAGAGCACCCCAGTCGTGCTACACCGCGCACGCAGTCCAAAGAGGGGAGCTGTGCGCATTGGAGGGGTGGATGAGCAGGGGAAGGATGAGAAGGATGAGTAGGGAGGAGGACGAGGAGAAACTTGGGTCGGGCATGTCCCTCTACAGGCGGATGTTGGGCGAACATGCTTTACACATGTATAAAAAATAAAAACGGAAATAACTAGCAAAAATAAGAGTTAAAAAAAAACAGCAAAATAAAAAAAAATGTTCCCCGACTATGTTTTACTATTTTTGAATATTTGACACGCCCGACTCAAGGAGAAACTGAAGCAGCACGAGCGGGAGGAGCGGAGGGAGCAGGAGGACCGAGGAAGGGAAGGGGGGAGGAAAGGAAGGCGACAACGACGAGGAAGCACGCGAACTCCAAAGTGTGGCCTGCGCTGGGGCGAGAGCGCCACTCGGAGCGACGGGAGCGGAGCGCCGATCCTGAAATGAGGCCACTGGGACGCACAGAGACATCCTAATACTATATGTCCTCCTTGGAAGCGCGCGTCCGACCCGAACATCTAGTGTACCCATCTTGTAGTGTATCGTTTCCCGCGCGGTGTGGCCAGAAAGCGCCCGCCAGGGCGCATATACTGCAAGATTTCTCGGTGCGCGCGTCGCCCCTGGGGGGGCGACGCACACATAGTATTAGTATGTTGGGGTGACGCCGAGCCAACGCTGCAGCGGGAACACCATTCTGAGGCACTGGAAGCTTCCCGATTGACGATAGGATGGGATGCCAGACAGGAGGATGAGATGCCAAAGCTTGGAAACTCCGCGTGCAGAAACATTCGCAGGGAGGGTGGGACACCGCCAGGACGCAGTCGGGGGAGCGAGAGAGAAGAGTGCCACTCAGGCTGGGTAGTTGTAGAGAGGAGGGAGGTGGCTGGCTGGCGGCGCTGCAGATGCCCTGCTCACAAGCTGAGCAAGGGAGAGCCGCCGCAGGGCACGCGAGAGCACACCACTCCCGTCGGCGTGAAGTGGTCGAGGAAACCCCCGTTCCGAGTCGAGGGAACTCCCGTCCTGCTGACAAACCAGAGAGGGACTGGCCAGGGTCCCAGCCGTTTGTGTTTCAGCGTCCCTGCCACATGCTCGCACGACCATTCACCAACAACAAACATGCTAACTCGTGCCGTCAGCATCACCACCATGGTCATGATCAGCATCATCATCAGCATCAGCATCGGTATCATCATCAGCATCATCATCAGCCGCAGCATACGCAGCAACATCATCATCATCATCATCATCATCATCATCATCATCATCATCATCATCGTCAGCATCGTCATCATCATCATCATCAGCATCATCATCATAATCATCATCAGCATCAGCATCATGATCATCAGTATCACCATCATCAGCATGAGCATCACCATAATCAGCATCATAATCAGAATCATCATCATCATCATCGTCAGCATCATCATCGTCCTCATCATCATCAGCATCATCATCATCATCAGCATCATCATCTGTGTTATCATCATGCTCACAATCATCCGCATAATCCTCGTTCTCCTCCTCCTCCTCCTCATCATCCTCATCATCCTCCTGATCCTCATACTCCTTCTCTTCTTCCTTATCATCATCATCATCATCATCATCATCATCATCATCATCATCATCATCATCATCATCATCATCAGCATCATCATCACCATCATCATCATCATCATCAGCATCATCAGCATCATCATCATCAGCATCGTCGTTCTCACCACCAGTATCATCAGCATCGTCATCATCAGCAGCATCAGCATCATCCTCATCCTCATCCTACTCATCGTCACCACTCAAGGCTACGTTTACGAACCCCGCCAGTGCCAAGAAAAAGCCGAAAAGGACGTTGCCTTGGTTTGTCCAATCGCGAAAGCCCTCGGCTGAGGCCGTGGAAACTTTGAAAAGCAATGGAGAGATCTAGTCAACATGAAAATCCATAACGCCCCGACAGAAAGCACTACCGCCCCCCCACCCCACCCCCACTCCGAGCCCGACCCTCCCACACACACACACACACACACACACACACACACACACACACAGGCCTACCCCGAAAAACAAAAGAACAACGCCCTGGCATAGAGGACACGCCGTCAGGAACTAAAACAACAACTAGTAAAAGGGTCAACTCTACAAATAGCACCGTGATGGGCCGACAGTCGTCGCACGGTAAAAGATGGTGAACTGCAACCCGAAGCACAACACAAACAGCGGCTGCTACTACGCTCTGTTCCCTCTCCTTCTCTTCCTCATCGTCCGCCTCGTCATCCTCACCATGATCAGCCAATCAGTCCCTCAGCCAGTCGGTACACATAATCATTATCACAATCATCTTTCCCTGCTCTTTCTCCACCCTCCTTGCCCCGCCCTCATCCCTGGTCCTTCCTTCCTCCTCCCTCGTCTATCGTCAATCGTACGTACATCATTTCGCCTCCCTCGTTCCCACTCGCCGGTCCATGATGCATCCTCCCTCCTCCTCCATGTTACCAGCCCCCTATTCCCTGCGCCATCATCCCTCCCGTCTCCTCATGCTCCCGACTCTTCTCCGCATCATCCTTCCACATGTGCCGCCTCTTCCTCCTCCTCCTCCTCATCATCATCATCATCATCATCACCACCATCATCCACAACAACAACAACAAGAACCATAACAACAAGAACAACAACAACAACAACAACAACAACAACAACAACCACAACCACACCCACAACCACAGCAACAACAACAACCGCAACAGCAACAACAACAACAACAGCATCATAATCGGCATCATCAGCATCATCATCGTCATCATCATCAATCATCATCAGCAGCATCAGCATCAGCATCATCATCATCGTCGTCGTCATCGTCATCATCATCATCATCGTCATCGTCATCATCGTCATCATCGCGGTCGTGGTCATCGTCATCGTCAGCAGCAGCGTTGACATCGTGATCACCACTGTCACAACCATCATCGCCACCACCACCGCCATCACCATCATCACCATCATCATCAGCATCATCATCATCATAAGCAGCAGCAGCAGCAGTATCATCATCGAAAGCATCGCGTCGTCCTCTTGTGTTCCTGCTCATGTAATACACCATCCACGGTATCATCCCCACCCAGACCGCAACCGCTCATCACCGTCGTCGTCCTTCTCCTCCCCGTCAAGGCACCCCGTAGACGTCGTCCACGTTGAGCAGCGGGTGGACCTCTTTCACCTCCGCCTGCCCCCAGCTCCCCCCTGGCAGAGGAGGAGGCAATGAGGGAGGAAGGGAGGGAGAAGGAGACTCGGAAGGGAAGAAGGGAGGGAGGAAGGGAGGCAGGGAGAAGACTCGGGAGGAAGGGTGCACGAGGAAGGAGGACAGAGGAGGCGAATGGAGGAAGTCCCGGGCGAGAGCGCGACTCTCGAGAAACTTGCCAAGCCGTCTCGAGCGAGAGCGCGACCCCTGAATGAGCTGTGAGAAAGTCTCAGGCGGGGGCCGTTGTAGCTTGTAGCCCAAGGGCCCGACAACACAGACCGAGGCGCAAGTCTCCTCCTCCTCCTGAGATTGCCGATGCTGGTGCTGACGGTGACCCTCCTCGCCCTCCACCTCCTCTTACTCCTCCTCCTCCTCCTCCTCCTCCTCCTCCTCCTCCTCCTCCTCCTCCTCCTCCTCCTCCTCCTCCTCCTCCTCCTCCTCCTCGTCCTCCGTCTCCTCCTCCTTCTCATCCTCCTTATTATCCTCCTCCTTCTCCTCCTCCTCATCCTCCTCCTCCTCCGCCTCCTCCTACTCCTCCTCCTCCTCCTCCTCCTCCTCGTCCCCCCTCCTTCCACCTCCCCCTCCTCCACGTTTGTTCTCCACATGGAGGACAGAGGGGGAAGGATCAAAAGGGACGGGGGAGGGCAAAGGATGGGGAAACAACCAAAAAGGCGTCAAAAGGGACGGGGGAGGGCAAAGGATGGGGAAACAACCAAAAAGGCGTCAAAAGGGACGGGGGAGGGCAAAGGAGGAGGAAACAACCAAAATCTTGCGATATGGAACACTACGTGAAAACGAACCCGGCTATATCCGACGCTATGCTGAAATGATCACGTGGGGTCCACAGAAAAACCGAAGGAGCACCGAGCCGTTTCGCGACTGAAGTTGATCCTATATCGAGGAACGTACAGGAAGACCTCCTCCATAGGCCTCGCGCTTGGCGTCCGCAAGGAATCTGGTATCGCCAGGGCTCAACCTAGCTTTAACAAACTTGGCCTTAGACCAGGGGAGGAGGGGGAAAGGGGAAAGGGGAGAGAGGAGAGGGGAGGGGGAGAAGGGAGGGGACACGCTAGGTGCGCGCGCCGGGGAAAGACAAAAAAGCTGGGGAAAGGGTGCGGAAGGCAAGAGCGAACGGGGAGGCGAAAGGGAAGGGGAAGGGGAAGAAGGGGGAAGGGGAAAGGGGAAGGGAAGGGGAAGGGGAAGGGGAAGGGGAAGGGGGGGGAAGGGGAAGGGGAAGGGAAAGGGGAAGGGGAAGGGGAAGGGGAAGGGGAAGGGGAAGGGAAGGGAAGGGGAAAGGGGAAGGGAAGGGGAAGGGGAAGGGGAAGGGGAAGGGGAAGGGGAAGGGGAAGGGGAAGGGCGAAGGGCGAAGGGCGAAGGGAACGACAAAAGGGAGAGGGAGAGGAAGGGGAGGGGGAGAAGGGCGAGAGGAGAGCGCGATCTTTACCCCCGCATCAGCGTGTGGCTGTGGCGCAGCACAGGTACAAAGCAGCTCAACGAATCAAGGATCGCTCCAAAAGATGCCTTGCACGCACAGGAATCGCATGCCACGTAATTCGGCTCAGGAGGACCTAATTCCGCCCTCACGCCGGCAGCGCCTCTCATACGCTGCTCTCCTGAGATCACGGGCGCGTGGACGAAAAACGAAAAACAAAAAAAAGTGGTCCATGTGATAATGGCGGGCTGCCCCGGGGGGGGTATCCGCCGTGCCCGCGGCACGCTGGGCCGTGCTGGACTGCCTGTCAGTGTCTGTCAGGGTCCCTCGAGTGCTCCAGGGGCGGCCCCTCCCCCTGGCAGCAGGCCCGTTGAGAACAGAAGTCCACCCACATACACACACACACACACACACACAGATATACATATATACAAATACATACACACACTCGTACACGCATAAACACGTATATATACACTGGCTATGTGGCGGCCGCGGCCTCGCGCGCAGCGGCGAGGCGGAGCACAAGGTCAAAGCGCCAGTGCGCGCGCGGCCGGGCCCTCAGGCGAGATCACTTTGGACCCCGCGCGCGCCCGCAGCAAACATACCATCCGGGCGTGGATGGCACGGAGGTGACGCGCCGCCCGACGCTGGACCTCCCAGGCGGGGACGTGGCACGAGGCCGCCAAGGGAGGAGCATCACCATCCGGGCGTGGATTGCAGGTGAGGCGCAACGCTGCCCAACACCAGAAGGCCTTACGGCTCCTCTGCGGGGACGCGGCGCGGACCCAGGAGAGGGAGAAGGGGCCGAGGAAGGCCGGCAGGAAGGGCCGAAGACCGCGGGCAGAAGGGCCCCATGCGGGGAAGGGGCGAGGAAGCCCAGAGCGGAGCCGCGTGGATGCCAACGCGGACAACGCCACCCAGCGGACTGCCCGCCAGGCGGCAGCGAGAATGGGGGGAAGAGAGAGAGAAGCGCGCGAGACGGCGGAGGCGAGGGGAGGGGCCGGAGGCCAGGCCGATTCACGACGGGGCCGCCCCCCGCGCCCTGGCGCGGGCGCGGGAGGCGGGACGCCTGCGCGGAGCAGCACCGCTTCCCCCGGGGGCGGCACGGGGGCGGCGCCAAAGGCGACTGGGGGGGACAGTCTGGGCAACTTCCGGAGGCAGGGCGCGGACAGTGCGCGAGACGTCGCCCACACTCACACACACACGCACACGCGTTGTGGCGCTGCGGCCACGCGCGCAGCGGCGCGCGGCGTGGAAAGGTCGGGCGGAGTAGCGCGCGCCGCCGGCCCAGATCGCGGCGTGGAGATACTGGATCCGCCAATGGGGGATCAGCAACGCACACACACACACACACACACACACACACACACACACACGCACACACAGCGTTGCTTCCCAACGCGTTTCCTGACAGCAACGCCAGGGCACAAACGTAGGCGTATCCCGATGTACACAGATGTATGGGCACACGTGTGTACATACATATGGACGCATATGGGGCTGAGATCCTATATGAAAACGGAAAGCAACGGCGCATGTTATCGCGTCCATTCAGAAATTCTTGCGGCTCAATGCAGCAAGCGTAAACAGCGCGCGTGGCGGTTGCAAACTCAATTATCCGCCGGCCCCCTTGTGGGGCCACCAGGCTGTAGGCCCGTGATTCGCAGTTTCCTGTACCAGTCGTAGGTTGTAGTTTCCAGTGTTACAATTCTGCTTCTTGCTGGTTACTGTAACTAGTTGACTTATTGCTGGTTACTGTAACTAGTTGATTGACCGCGCGAGGAGGGGGGAGACCCAAACCGGCTTTTAAGCACCCCCTGGGCGCGTTGTCTGAATTGCTGGGGGGGCTCGAAATCCACACCCCTCACGCAGATCCGCGGGGTCAGGGTCCAAAAACACAAGGGATTTGCCACATTTCTGACTTCGGTGCCACCCCTCACGCAGATCCGCGGGGTCAGGGTCCAAAAACACAGGGGATTTGCTACATTTCTGAAATTCGGTGCCACCCCTCACGCAGATCCGCGGGGTCAGGGTCCAAAAACACATGGGATTTGCCACATTTCTGAAATTCGGTGCCACCCCTCACGCAGATCCGCGGGGTCAGGGTCCAAAAACACAGGGGATTTGCCACATTTCTGAAATTCGGTGCCACCCCTCACGCAGATCCGCGGGGTCAGGGTCCAAAAACACATGGGATTTGCCACATTTCTGAAATTCGGTGCCACCCCTCACGCACATCCATCGCAAGGCGTGGTAACCCAAACTGCGAGTACTCCCTCGGCCCTTTAATCCCAAGGTGTGGTAACCAAGCTCGTAAACCATACACGTCTTACCAATCGCCCTGTGTGGTAACCCCTCTTGTGATCAGTTGGTTTTGCCGATTGCGAATCGGCCTCGCATGAAGTTCCGATACTGCTGCACGACAGCGCCAAAGCCTCATGACTTAGCTCTTCCATGGCCCATTCTCCGAGAGAGGGGGCCGGCGGCAGGGGGCGAAGCCCTTACGGTAAACGTGAATGAAGGTATTGTATCAACGGTATGGGGCAGTCATGCCAGCATCTCCTCATCAATCTCATCAGCGCCATCGTTGCCATCATCGCCAGCATCATCATTGCCATCGTAGTTGCCATTATCAGCGTCACCATCGTCTTCATCATCACCACCACTGTGATCGTCGTCATCATTGATGTCGTCTCCCTCATCACAGTTATGAGCACGCGCGCACTTCCCCATCATCCTCACAAGCAGTGTCATCATCACCAGAGTCATCATTGCCATCGTCATCATCATTGCCACCAGCGTCATCACCATCACCATTGTCGTCGTCGTTGACCCGTCACCACCGTCGTCGTGAGTATCATCCTCGTCATTGTCATCGTCGTTGTCGCCGCTAAGTTGAGTTGTGTCAGCACGTTGCAGGTGGGTGGGTGGGATGGTTACACGACCACTGGAGGTGGTCACGCGCGGACGCGGTCAACATTAAGTGCACCACCAAGACTTCACCACGTAGATTCTCCTTTCTAAAAGAGTAATAGATTCTACCCCCCCCCCGGACTTATCGCTTCCCCCGCGCGTGCTGTAAATCACATATGATTCTGACCACATGTCCATCCTAAATATGAGTTCATACCATCCCAGCCAAGCCGGTATCCCCCCCCTGCGGTTCCCTGTCAAATCCGCCGACCCTGTCGGCGTGTGGAAGACGCATCCCGGTGTCGTCGTCTTGTGTGGATCACCGTCGTCGTCGTCGTCGTCGTCGTCGTCGTCGTCTCCGTCGTGTCCTCGTCGTCTCCGTCTCCGTTGTCCCTCGTCGTCTTCGTCGTTCCCCGTCTCCTTGAGCGCGCGAGCCAAAGCGACATTGAACAACGTCGTAGTTGAGTCGTGGCGAAGCCCCTCCCTACCCTCCCCGCCGGGGGGGGGGGGGGAGGGTCGCCGGGGGGGGTCGCCGGGGGGGGTCGCCGGGGGGGGTCGCCACCCAGATACGCATCCTCCCCGGGGGGTCCTGGAGCTCAGAAAAGCTTCAAGACGAGCCAAGAGCGACAGAAGACACCCCCAAAAGGGTACAAGAGGGCCTCGACTCGACGAACGATGGCCCCAAGACGCCCAAGACGGCCCGAAGACGGCCCAAGAGGCCCTCAAGACGCTCCAAGAGAGCCCCAAGAGCACACCCAAGAGGGCCCCAGGCGCCAAAATCGTCAATTTTACATCGGTTTTTGAATGATTTTGGCCTTCTCGCCTTTTCGGCTTTCCGACACTCCAAGACGGCCCAAGAGGCCCCCAAGAGGCCCCCAAGAGCGCCCCAAGAGGCCTACAAGAGGGCCCCAAGACGGCCCAAGAAGGCCCCAGGACAGCCTAAAAGGCGCCCAAGACGGCCCAATAGGGCCCCAAGACGGGCCCAAGAAACGGCCAAGAGGGGGACGAGGAACCGAGAATTCGAGACTTCCGCCCTAAGAGGCCCCCGGGAAGCCCCAAGAGGCCCCCAAAAGGCCCCAAGAGGCCCCCGAGCGGCGCCAAGACGCCCCCAAGATGCGCCGAAGACGGCCTCCGGAAGCCCCAAGAGGCCCAAAAGAGGCCCCAAGAGGCCCCACAACGGCCCCCAAGAGGCTTCAAGTTGCCTTCCAGACGCCCCCGAGAGGTCAACCACGAGATCCCAACCAACATCCATAAGGCCTCCTCCTCCTCCCCCTTCACCCTTCCTCCTCCTACTCCCTTCCGCCTCCTCCTCCTCCTCCTCCTCCTCCTCCTCCTCCTGCCCCCCCCCTCGTGTTGTCTTTCGTCATCTTCAGGGTCGGCGGCAACGGCCGTAAGGCCTTCGCAATAACACTATGCGGGGACATTTATCTTTCTAACATAACACTTGTTCACGAATCCCTGTCAAATAATACCATGCGGGACACATTCGCGCGCGCAAGACGAAATCCTTCCAAAACCTTAGTGTTCGTAACGATTTTAACATAAAAACATCAAAAACCCAATGGTGTTTCAAAAAAATATCCCGGCAAAGCAACCTAACAGCGATGTGTAGGAGCATATCTGGAAGCATCCCCCTTAAGATTCAGATGAGAATCCAGTTGTAGAGTTCTGCTGTTCTCGCAGTCGTAGTCGCATTCGCGATGACAGTCGCAGTGGCCTGCATTAGCCTCAGCCTCAGCCTCAGCCTGCCTCAGCATCAGCCTCAGCCTCAGCTTCAGCCTGCCTCAGCCTCAGCCTCAGCCTGCTCCTGCATCAGCCTCAGTCTGCCTGCAGCCTCGGCCTCAGCCTCAGCCTGCCTCAGCCTGAGCCTGCCTCAGCCTCAGCCTCAGCCTCAGCCTGCCTCAGCCTCAGCCTCAGCCTCAGCCTCAGCCTCAGCCTGCCTCAGCCTCAGCCTCAGCCTGCTTCAGCCTCAGCCTCAGTCTGCCTTCAGCCTCGGCCTCAGCCTCGGCCTGCCTCAGCCTCAGCCTGCATCAGCCTCAGCCTCAGCCTCAGCCTGCCTCAGCCTCAGCCTCAGCCTGCCTCAGCCTCAGCCTCAGCCTGCTTCAGCCTCAGCCTCAGTCTGCCTTCAGCCTCGGCCTCGGCCTCGGCCTCAGCCTCAGCCTGCATCAGCCTCAGCCTCAGCCTCAGCCTGCCTCAGCATCAGCCTGCCTCAGCCTCAGCCTCAGCCTGCCTCAGCCTCAGCCTCAGCCTGCTTCAGCCTCAGCCTCAGTCTGCCTTCAGCCTCGCCTCAGCCTCAGGCTGCCTCAGCCTCGGCCTGCATCAGCCTCAGCCTCAGCCTCAGCCTGCCTCAGCATCAGCCTGCCTCAGCCTCAGCCTCAGCCTGCCTCAGCCTCAGACTCAGCCTGCTTCAGCCTCAGCCTCAGTCTGCCTTCAGCCTCGGCCTCAGCCTCAGCCTGCCTCAGCCTCACCCTGCCTCGGCCTCAGCCTCAGCCTCAGCCTGCCTCAGCCTCAGCCTGCCTCAGCCTCAGCCTCAGCCTGCCTCAGCCTCAGACTCAGCCTGCTTCAGCCTCAGCCTCAGTCTGCCGTCGGCCTCGGCCTCAGCCTCAGCCTGCCTCAGCCTCAGCCTGCATCAGCCTCAGCCTCAGCCTCAGCCTGCCTCAGCATCAGCCTGCCTCAGCCTCAGCCTCAGCCCGCCTCAGCCTCAGCCTCAGCCTGCTTCAGCCTCAGCCTCAGTCTGCCTTCAGCCTCGGCCTCAGCCTCAGGCTGCCTCAGCCTCGGCCTGCATCAGCCTCAGCCTCAGCCTCAGCCT
>CAUYUJ010018296.1:86094-93594 GCA_963575745.1 Prorocentrum cordatum | reverse complement strand
AAAAGGGAAAAGGATGAGTTAGGGAGGATTTGGGAATTGGGGAGGATTCTACACAGGAAAACGACGGAGTTGGGGGGGATTTGGGAATTGGGGAGGATTCCACAAAGGAAAAAAGGTGTGTTGGGGAGGATTTGGGAATTGGTGAGGATTCTACAAAAGGAAAATGAATAGTTGGGGAGAATTTGGGAATTGAGGATGATTTGGGAATTGAGACGGATTCTACAAAGGAAAGAGGAGGAGCTGGGGGGGGGATTTGGGAATTGGGGAGGATTCTACAAAGGAAAAAGGAGGAGTTGGGGAGGATTTGGGAATTGGGGAGGGTTCTACCAAGGAAAAAGGAGGAGTTGGGAAGGATTTGGGAATTGGGGAGGATTCTACAAAAGGAAAAAGGAAGAGTTTGGGAGGATCTGAGTATTTGGGGGAGATTCTACAACGGTAAAAAAAAACGAGTTGGGGAGGATTTGGGAATTGGGGAGGATCCTACAAATCAAAAAGAGGGAGTTGGGGAGGATTTGGGAATTGGGGAAGATTTTACAAAGGAAAAAGGAGGAGGTGGGGATGATCTGGGAATTGGGGATTATTCTACCAAGGAAAAAATAGGAGTTGGGAGGGGGATTTGGGAATTGGGGAGGATTCTACAAAGGAAAAAGGAGGAGTTGGGGAGGATTCGGGAATTGAGGAGGATTCTACAAAGGAATAAAGGAATAGTTGGGGAGGATTTGGGAACTGAGGAGGATTCTACAAAGGAGAAAGGAGGAGTTGGGGAGGATTCGGGAACCGGTGAGGATTCCACAACAGAAAAAGGGTGCG
Organism: Prorocentrum cordatum; assembly: GCA_963575745.1. Taxonomy (NCBI): domain Eukaryota; class Dinophyceae; order Prorocentrales; family Prorocentraceae; genus Prorocentrum; species Prorocentrum cordatum. The sequence goes on along the minus strand of CAUYUJ010018296.1, from coordinate 92,784 downwards.
TTGGGGAGGATTTGGGAATTTGGGCGGATTCTACAAAGGAAAAAGGAAGAGTTGGGGAGGATTTTGGAATTGGGGAGGATTCTACAAAGGAGCAAGGAGGAGTTGGGGAGGATTTGGAATTTGCTGAGGATTCTACAAAAAAGGAAAAAGGACGAGTTGGGGAGGATTTGGGAATTGGGGAGGATTCTACAACGGAAAAAAATGTTGTGGGGAGGATTTGGGAATTGGGGAGGATTCTACAAAGGAAAAAGGATGAGTTGGGGAGGATTTGGGAATTTGGGAGGATTCTACAAAAGGGGAAAAAAAAGAAGAGTTGGGGAGGATTTTGGACATTGGGGATGATTCTACAAACGAAAAAGGATGAGTTGGGGAGGGTTTTGGAATTCGGGAGGATTCTACAACGGAAAAAAATAGGAGTTGGGCAGGACTTGGGAAGTGAGGAGGGTTCCACAAAGAAAAAAAAGGAGGAGTTGGGGAGGATTTGGGAATTGGGGGAGGATTCTACAAAGGAAAAAGGAGGAGTTGGGGAGGATTTGGGGGAAGATTTTACAAAGGAAAAAATGTGTTGGAGAGGATTTTGGAATTGGGGAGGATTCTACAAAGGAAAAAAAGTGTGTTGGGGAGGATTTGGAAATTGGGGAGGATTCTACAAAGGAAAAATGAAGAGGGATGATTTGGGAATTGCGGGTGATTCTACAAAAGGAAAATGAGGGAGTTGAGGAAGAGTTGGGGAGGATTTGTGCCTTGGGGAGGAATCTACAAAGGAAAAAGGAGGAGTTGTGGAGGATTTGGGCATTGGGGAGGGTTTTACAAAAGAGAAAGGAGGAGTTGGGGATGATTTGGGAATTGGCGATCCTACAAATGAAAAAGACGGAGTTGGGGAGGATTTGGGAATTGAGGAGGGTTCTACAAAGGAGAAAGGGGAGTTGGGGAGGATTTGGGAATTTGTGAGGGTTCTACAAAGCAAAAAGGAGGAGTTGGGGAGGATTTTGGAATTGGAGAGGATTCTACAAAGGAAAAAGGATGAGTTGGGGAGGATTTGGGAATTTGAGATTTTACAGAGGAAAACAGAGAAGTCGGGGTGGATTTGGGGATGTGGGGAGGATTCTACGAAAGGAAAAAAGGATGAGTTGGGGAGGATTTGAATCCTCCCCAATTCCCGAATCCTCCACAACTCCTCCTTTTTCCTTTCTGTAGAATCCTCACCAGTTCCCAAATCCTCTCCAACTCCTCCTTTTTCCTTTGTAGAATCCTCCGCAATTCCAAAATCCTCATCAACTCATCCTTCTTCGTTTGTAGAATCCTCACCAATTCCCCAAATCCTCCCCAACTCCTCCTTTTTCCGTTGTAGAATCCTCTCCAATTCCGAAATCCTCTCCAAACTCCTCCTTTTTCCTTTGTAGAATCCTCCCCAATTCCCAGATCCTCCCCAACTCTTCCTTTTTCCTTTGTAGAATCCTCCCCAATTCACAAATCCTCCCCAACTCCTCCTGTTTCCTTTTGTAGAATCCTCCCCAATTCACAAATCCTCCCCAACTCATCCTTTTTCCTTTTGTAGAATCCTCCCCAATTCCCAGATCCTCCCCAACTCCTCTTTTTTTCCTTTGTAGACTCCTCCACAATTCCCAAATCCTCCCCAACTCTTCCTTTTTCCTTTGTAGAATCCTCCCCAATTCCCAAACCAAAATCCCCCCCAACTCCTCCTTTTTCCTATGTAGAATCCTCCCCAATTCCCAAATCCTCCCCGGCTCCTCCTTTTTCTTTTGTAGAATCCTCCCCAGTTCCCAAATCCTCCCCAACTCCTCCTCTTTCCTTTGTATGACCCCCCCTCAATTCCGAAGTCCTCCCCAACTCTTCCTCTTTCCTTATGTAGAACCCTCCTCAATTCCCAAATCTTCCCCAACTCTTCCTTTTTCCTTTGTAGAACCATCCCCAACTCCCAAATCATCCCCAACTCACCTGTCTCCTCTGTAGAACCCTCACCAATTCCCAAATCCTCCCCAACTCCTCCTTTTTCCTTTGTAGAATCCTCCCCAATTCCCAAATCATCCCCAGCTCCTCCTTTTTCTTTTGTAGAATCCTCCCCAATTCCAAAATCCTCCCCAACTCATCCTTTTTCCTTTGTAGAATCCTCCCCAAGTCCCAAATCCTCCCCAACTCCTCCTTTTTCCTGTGTAGAATCCTCCACAATTCCAAAATCCCCCCCAACTCCTCCTTTTTCATTTGTAGAATCCTCACCAATTCCCAAATCCTCCCCAACTCCTCCTTTTTCCTTTGTAGAATCCTCCCCAATCCCCAAATCCCCTCCAACTCCTCATTGTTCCTGTGGAACCCTCCCCAATTCCCAAATCCTCCCCAACCCCTCCTTTTTCCTTTGTAGAATCTTCCACAAATCCCAAATCAATCCTCCCCAACTCATCCTTTTTCCTTTGTAGAATCCTCCCCAATGCCCCAAATCCTCCCCAACTCCTCCTTTTTCCGTTGTAGAATCCTCCCCAATTCCAAAATTATCCCCCACTTCTCCTTTTTTTTCCTTTTGTAGAATCATCCTCAATTCCCAAATCCTCCCCAAATCCTTCTTTTTTCCCCTGTAGAATCCTCCACAATTCCAAAATCATACCCAACTCGTCCTTCTTCCTGTGTAGAGTCCTCCCCAATTCCCAAATCCTCCCCAACTCCTCCTTTTTCCGTTGTAGAATCCTCCCCAATCCCCAAATCCTCCCCAACTCCTCCTTTTTCATGTGTAGAATCCTCCCCAATCCCAAAACCCTCCCCAACTCATCTTTTTTCCCTTGTAGAATCCTCACCAATTCCCAAATCCTCCAAAACTCATCCTTTTTCCTTTGTAGAATCATCACCAGTTCACAAAATCCTCCCCGACTCCTCATTTTTCTTTTGTAGAATCCTCGACGATTCCCAAATCCTCCCCAACTCCTCCTTTTTCCTTTGTAGAATCCTCTACGATTCCCAAATCCTCCCCAACTCCTCCTTTTTCCTCTGTAGAATCCTCCCCAATTCCAAAATCCTCTCCAACTCATCCTTTTTCCTTCGTAGCATCCTCCCCAATTCCCAAATCCTCCCCAACTCCTCCTTTTTCCTCTGTAGAATCCTCACCAATTTCCACATCTTCCCCAACTCCTACTTTTTCCTTTGTAGAGCCCTCCACAATTGCCAAATCCTCCCTAAATCCTCTCTCTCCTGTGTAGAATCCTCCCCAATTCCCAAATCCTCCTCAACTCCTCCTTTTTCTTTTGTAGAACCCTCCACAATTCCCAAATCATCCCCAACTCCATCTCTTTCTGTTGTAGAATCCTCCCCAATTCCCAAATCCTCCCCAACTCTTCTTTTTTCCTTTGTAGAACCCTCACCAATTCCAAAATCCCACCCAACTCCTCCTTTTTGCTGTGTAGAGTCCTCCCCAATTCCCAAATCCTCACCAACTCCCTCTTTTTGCTTTGTAGAATCCTCCACAATTCCCAAAATCCTCCCTAACTCATCCTTTTTCCTTTGTGGACCCCCCCCAATTCCCAAATCCTCCCCAACTCCTCCTTTATCCTTTGTAGAATCCTCCCCAATTCCCAAATCCTCCCCAACTCCTCCTTTTTCCTTTTTGTAGAATCCTCACCAATCCCCAAATCCTCCCCAACTCCTCATTTTTCCTTTTGTAGAATCCTCCCCAATTCCCAAATCCTCCCCAACTCCTCCTTTTCTGCTGTGTGGAATCCTCCCCAATTCTCAAATCCTCCCCAACTCCTCCTTTTTCCTTTGTAGAATCCCCCTCCCAATTCCCACACACTCCCCAACTCATCCTTTTCCTTTGTAGAATCCTCACCAATGCCCAAAACCCTCCCCAACTCACCCTTTTTCCGTTTGTAGAATTCTCCCCAATTCCCAAATCCTCCCCAACTCCTCTCTTTTGTTTTCCTTTTGTAGAACCCTCCCCAATTCCCCAATCCTCCCCAACTCATCGTTCTTTTTCATTTGTAGAATCCTCCACAATCCCCAAATGCTCCCCAACTCCTCTTTTTTCCTTTGAAGAATCCTCACCAAATTCCAAAATCCTCCGCAACTCCTCCTTGTTCCTTTGTAGAATCCTTACAAATTCCCAAATCCTCCCCAACTCTTCCTTTTTCCTTTGTAGAATCCTCCCCAATTCCCGAATCCTCCCCAACTCCTCATATTTCATTTGTTGAATCCTCCCCAATTCTCGAATCCGCCCCAACTCCTCCTTTTTCCTTTGTAGAATCCTCACCAGTTCCCAAATCCTCTCCAACTCCTCCTTTTTCCTTTGTAGAATCCTCCGCAATTCCAAAATCCTCCTCAACTCATCCTTCTTCCTTTGTAGAATCCTCGCCAAATTCCCAAAATCCTCCCCAACTCCTCCTTTCTCCTTTGTAGAATCCTCCCCAATTCCGAAATCCTCCCCAAACTCCTCCTCTTTCCTTTGCAGAATCCTCACCGATTCCCAGATCCTCCCCAACTCCTCATTTTTCCTGTGTAGAATCCTCACCAATTACCAAATCCTCCTCAATTCCTCTTTTTTCCGTTGTAGGATCCCCACCAATTCCCAAATCCTCCCCAAATATTCCTTTTTCCCGTGTAGAAGCCTCCCCAATTCCCAAAATCCTCCCCAACTCCTCCTTTTTCCTGTGTAGAATCCTCCCAAATTCCCAAATCTCCCCCAACTCCTCCTTTTTCCTTTTTGTAGAACCCTCACCAATTCCCAAATCCTCCCCAACTCCCCTTTCTCCTTTGTAGAATCCTCCACAAATTCCCAAATCCTCCCCAACTCCCTCTTTTTCCTTTGTAGAATCCTCCACAATTCCCAAATCCTCCCCAACTCCCCCTTTTTCCTTTTGTGGAATCCTCACCAATTCCCAAATCACCCCCAACTATTCCTTTTTTCCGTTTGTAGAATCCTCCCCAATTCCCAAATCCTCCCCAACTCATCATTTTTCCTTTGTAGAATCCTCCCCAATTCCCAAATCACCCCCAACTCCCTCTTTTTCCTTTTGTAGAATCCTCCACAATTCCAAAATCCTCCATTTTCCGTTGTAGAACCCCCCCTCAATTCCCAAACTGCACCCCAACTCATCCTTTTTCGTTTGTAGAATCCTCCCCAATTCCCAAATCCTCCCGATCACATCGTTTTTCCTTTGTAGAATCCTCCCCAATTCCCAGATCCTCACCAACTCTTCCTTTTTCCCTTGTAGAATCCTCACCAATTCCCAAATCCCCCCCAACTCCTCCATTCTCCTTTGTAGAATCCTCCCCAATTCCCAAATCCTCCCCAACTCTTCCTTCTTCCTTTGTAGAATCCTCCTCAATTCTCAAATCCTCCCCAACTCTTCTTTTTTCATGTGTAGAATCCTTCACAATTCCCAAATCCTCCCCAACACCTTTTTTTCCTTTTGTAGAATCCTCCCCAAATACCCAGATCCTCCCCAACACCTCCTTTTTTTCTTTTCGTAGAATCCTCCCAAATTCCCAAATCCGCACCAACTCTTCCTTTTTCCGTGGTAGAACCCACCCCAATTCCCAAATCCTCCTCGACTCATCCTTTTTCCTTTGCAGAATCCTCCACAATTCCCAAATCCTCCCCAGCTCCTCCTCTTTCGTTTGTAGAACCCGCCCCAATTCCAAAATCATCCTCAACTCCTCTTTTTTCCTTTGTAGAATCCTCACCATTTCCCACATTTTCCCCAACTCATCTTTTCTCCTCTGTGTAATCCTCACCAATTCCCAAAGAATCCCCAACTCCTCTTCTTTTCCTTTGTGGAATCCTCCCCAGTTCCCAAATCCTCCCCAAATCATCATTTTTCCTTTGTAGAATCCTCCCCATTTCCCGAATCCTCCCCAACTCCTCCTTTTTCCTTTGTAGAACCCTCCCCAATTCCTAGATCCCTTCCAAATCCTATTTTCTCATTTCTTGAATCCTCCACAATTCCAAAATTCTCTCAAACTCATCCTTTTTTCCTTTGTAGAATCCTCCCCAATTCCAAAATCCTCTCCAACTCATCCGTTTCCTTTGTAGAATCCTCCCCAATTCCCAAATCCTCCCCAACTCCCCCTTTTCCTCTGTAAAATCCTCCCCAATTCCCAGATCCTCCCCAACTCCTCCTTTTTCCTCCGTAGCATCCTCCACAATTCCCAAATCCTCCCCAACTCTTCCTTTTTTCCTTTGAAGAATCCTCCCCCGTTCCTAAATCCTCTCCAACTCCTCCTTTTTCCTCTGTAGAATCCTCACCAATTCCGAAGTCCTCCCCAACTCCTCCTTTTCCCTTTGTAGAATCCTCACCAATTCCCAAATCCTTCCCAACTTGTCCTTTTTCCTTTGTAGAATCCTCCCCAATTCCAAACTCCTCCCCAACTCCTCCTTTTTTTTCCTTTGTAGAATCCTCCCCAATGCCAAAAAATCCGCCCCAACTCCTCCTTTTCCGTTGTAGAATCCTCCCCAATTCCAAACTCCTCCCCAACTCCTCCTTTTTTTTCCTTTGTAGAATCCTCCCCAATGCCAAAAAATCCGCCCCAACTCCTCCTTTTTCCGTTGTAGAATCCTCCCCAATTCCAAAAATTCTCCCCAACTCCCTCTTTTTCCTTTTGTAGAATCCTCCCCAATCCCCAAATCCTCCCAAACTCCCTCTTTTTCCTTGGTAGAATCATCCCAAATTCTCAAATCCTCCCCAACTC
>CAUYUJ010018296.1:63594-81094 GCA_963575745.1 Prorocentrum cordatum | reverse complement strand
TCCCCTTCCTCCTCCTCCTCCGTGTCCTCCATCTCCTCCTCCTCCTCCTTCTCCTCCTCTTCCCTGCTCCATCCCCCCTTCCTGGAGGAGGAAAGAAGCGGAAGGGATGCTTCTCGCCCTGTTTCGCTCACCGCGTCCCCCCACCGTTCGAGTCCTTCTTCAAAGATGTCACCATGATGCCGCCCGACTTCGTGCAGGCCAGGCCGAGTATGTCGTCCTGAGGCTGCGACCGCCGGATCTCCCTGGGGCACCCCCGAGGATCGAGGGATCGCACGCGCGGGGGGCGAGAGGCCGATAGAGGGATCGCGCGCGAGCTCGGGGATATCGCGCGAGACAGCTGCGACAACCATGGTGACCTGGGATCCGCGAGAGTTCGCAAGAGATCGGGTGAACCCCAGCGGCGCGACAGGCCGTGCAAGATCGGTTGGCAAGCTCGACAACTTGTTTACTGATCACTTCTGGTCTGCACTGGGCGCACCCTGCTCCTCCTCCTCCTCCTCCACCTCCTCCTCCTCGTCCCTCCTCCTCCTCCTCCTCCTCCTCCCTCCTCCCTCCTCCCTCCTCCTCCTCCTCCCCCTCCTCCTCCTCCTCCTCCTTCTCTCCTCCTCCTCCTCCTTCCTCCCCCCTCAGCCTCACTCCTACTCCTCCTCCTTCTCCGCCTACTCCTGCTCCTCTCCCTCGTCCTCCTCCTTCTCCTCCTCCTCCTCCTCCTCCTCCTCCTCCTCCTCTCCTCCTCCTCCTCATCATCATCATCATCATCATCTCATCTCATCACATCATCATCCTCATCCTCATCATCATCATCATCATCAATCATCATCATCATTCATCATCATCTCATCATCATCAATCATCATCATCATCATCATCATCATCATCATCATCATCATCCTGCTCCCCCTCCTCCTCCTCCTCCTCCCCCTCCTCCTCCTCCTCCGAGAAGGAAGAGGAGGAGGAAGAGGAATAGGAAGAGGAAGAGGAGGAGGAGGAGGAGCAGTAGGAGGGCGAGCAGAAAGGCCAAAGGCCTGTTGGATGCCTCTCAGAATTTCTCCGGATGTCTCTTGAAAGCTCCTGTAGGCCTCTTAGGGGCTTCTTGGGGACCTCGTGGCGTGCCAATATACTGAGGGAAATGTCTTCGACTGCAGGACGTGAGGGATATCCTGGTAAGTGTTGCCGAAACCACGCCATAGTCACGCAGCTCTGCTACCCATCCAACTTCCCAATTGAAACCCAACAGCAGGCGAAGCAATGGTGGTGCACCAATAAGTATGCTAGGTAGCAACATCAGCCTGGAAATGGATAAGACGGTGCCCAGTTGAAGCCTTTCCACGTGCTGCAACACCCCTTTTAGTCACACCTGAAGCTCGGAGCTGGCGGTACCCTAGTTAAGCGGCGTGCGGTAAATCCCACCAGCCCTTTGGGCGTGAGTGGTTTAGAGAGCCCCCTCTGTTCTCAACCCCCTATCTTCCCCTTCGGGGAGGGGTTTACCCCTCCCCCTACCCCCTCCCCCTGGACCTGGACAGGGACTCCCGGGTGGTGGCAGGGGGGTCGTTGTCGACTCCTGGGAGGGCCAAAAAACGACGACCCTCACGAGGATTCTGGCCCCGAAGGGGGGAGGGAGTTTGGCCCCTCTGCTCGTCTTTGAAGCCAAAATCATTGATTGTACTACGGTTTTGGCCCCATTTTGGCCTTCTGAGGGGGCCGCGCTTATTTTCCCTCATAGCAAAATCATTGATTTTACAAAGAAATTTTGGGCTCAATTTGTCCTTCTCAGGGGACAGCGCTCATTTGCGCTTCTGAGGAGGTCGCAAGAAGCCCCAAGATGGCCCCAAGAGGCCCCCAGGAGGCTCCCAAGAGGCCTCCAAGAGGCCCCCAAGAGGCCCCCAAGAGGCCCCAAGAGGCCCCCAAGAGGCCCCCAAGAGGCCCCCAAGGGCCCCACGAGGCCCCCAAGAGGCCCCCAAGAGGCCCAAGAGGCCCCCAAGAGGCTCCAAGAGGCCCCCAAGAGGCCCCACGAGGCCCCCAAGAGGCCCCAAAGAGGCTCCAGAGGCCCCAAGAGCCCCACGAGAGCCGACGACTCACACACAGGAGGGTCCCGAACGAATCAACACCACGAAGAGCCCGAACGACTCACACCACAAGAGTGGGCCCCGACGACTCACCCAGGCGAGGCGCCCCGACGACTCACCCCCGAGGGAGCCCGAACGACTCACACCACGACGCGTGCCCCGAACGACTCACACCACGAGGAGCCGGAACGAGTCACACCAGGAGGAGGGGCCCGAACGACTCACACCAGGACGAGGGGCCCGAACAACTCACACCACGAGAAGCCCGAACGACTCACACCAGGACGAAGAGCCCGAACGACTCACACCACGAAGAGCCCGAACGACTCACACCAGGAAGAAAGGCCCGAACGACTCACACCAGGACGAGAAACCCCAAACGACTCAAATCACGAGGAGCGCTTTCTCTCCCTCCTCCTCCGCCTCGTCCTTCTCCCGCTCCCCCCACAAGGAGGATTGACAAGGAGGCGGGAGGAAAGAGGGACAGGGGAGATATACGGAGCCCAGCGGACACACGCCTGAAAAACACAACTGTCGACATGCTTCGCGAGAGCTGCTGCTGTGAGATGGGCTGGTGGGGATACGCGAAGCGTAAAGAATTCTCATGTAACAAGTGTCTGCTTTGATAAACAAACGCTTGGGCAATGAGTCCCACGTGCAGGCTGCGAAGCGAAATTTGGACCCAGCATACGCCTCACTACATCTGATGTTGTGGATGGCGGCTAGAGCCTTGCAAGGAGACACCACTTCCTTGATCGGGCGAAACGCGGTGCGAGCAGCTCTAACTCTCGTCGTGAATTCGACAGCATGCTGCCAGAGTCAGTGACACGGGCGACCAGCAACTTGTGTGATCTAGCAGTAGGCATGGTGAAAATATATGGTGTGCTCGTGAGCTCCATGGAACCCGACGTGTGAAACTTCCTGGACGCCTTCTTAGAGCCAGCGCCACGAAAGGTGAGAAGGGCCGCCGCATTGACGAAGTTGATTTGGAAACCATGCGAAGAGGCGTGAACATAGATGCTGTCAGTCATTATTCATACAAGCCCGGGGACATCGTTTGTCGTACCAGCGGTGAGGGCGGTGAGGTCATCAACAAAGGAAATGCTAGAGTGAACCGAGCCCAGATCCTCATTTGAGCAAGAAGAGGCTACGGAGGGAAGGGGTGACCAAACGATGCCCTCTTCAACAGCTCGGGTCTCGAGTTTCTTCTGCACCCTAGCGAGAAGAGTGTTGAAGACGTCAGCGGCGGGAAGCGCCCCAGGACGGCAGCCCCTCTCCAGGCCTCGCGGGGCCCTGAGCTCCTCGAACCCGCCAGAAACTAGCCACCTGACTTTTCCTGAAAAGTTCCAAAAGGTCGGGCGGCATATCCACGGAATCCAGGGGAGCTCCCGCGGCAAGCTGGGCCTCGAGCCCAGCTTCGAGAAAGGGGGGGCTCTCGATATCCTGGAGCGCATCTTCGAGCCTGTAAGCCTCCGCGGGCAGGGAAACGCACAGATGCTTGAGGGCACTATAGAGCGCAGACGTGAGATCAACGAACACACCCCCAGCAAACAAGCCCACACCTGCCGTGACTTGCCAGATTCCTCCTCCTCCTGTTCCTCCTTTCCCTCCTCCTCCTCCTCCTCCTCCTCCTCCTCCTCCTCCTTCTCCTCCTCCTCCTTCTCCTCCTCATTGACGTTTCATTCTAAATTTCCCTTTGGGGAAGGGTTTACCCTTCCCCCTACCCCCTACCCGTAGACCTGGACGGGGGGGTCGCGGGTCGTTGGAGCGTCCAAGATGGCCCAAGATGGCTCCAAAAGGGCTTCCGAAAGCCCAAGATGACCACCTCCAAGATTGCGATGGCTCAAGATGGCTTCCAGCATGATCCTAGAGACCCCATGGCCAGTCCAAGACGGGTCCCAAGGAGGCCCCCACGAGACCAAAAACCTTCAAGCACCTCACGAGAATCAACGATTTTAGCCTTCTCGCCCTTTCGCTTCTGACGGGCTCCCGAAGCCTCAAGATGGCATCAAGATGGCCCAAGAGGGCCCGCAGAGAGACCCAAGACGGCCCCAAGACGACCCAATAAACGCCCAAGAGCGCCCCAACAGTGCCCCAAGAGGGCCCTAAGAGGCGACTTCTGGGGCTCCTGTGGGTGCGGTAATTGGAACCCACCCTCTTCGATCGATATCATCCAAGATGTTTCCAAGAAGACCTACAAGGCCCCCAAGAGAGCCCCAAGAGGGCTCCGAGATGGCCACAAGATGGGCCCAAGCGGCCCCAAGAGGCTCCCAAGACGCCCACCAAGAAGCCCCCAAATAGCCCCCAGGAGGCCACAAGACGTGTCGGTAAAGTGGCCTGGGCGTTTCGCCTGAGACTTCCCCACGATTTATGACCCTGAAGCTTGAAGCTTATTCCAACGCAAGGACCCACACAAGAACCTCCCAAACGAATATGACAGCATTCCTCGTCGTCATCCTTGTGACTGCCGAGGATATATTCCTGATATCTTCCTGTGTTCTCATCGCCCTTCTCCTTTTCGCCCTAACGGAGGCCTTCCTCCAGCCACCTGATCTGCATCCTCTTCGTCTTCCCGGCCCCTCTCCGCCATCCTCCTCCTCCCCCACCTCTCTTGCAAGGGCGTGCAAGTCGACTTTCCTCGGTGACGTCGCCGCCTCTGCCAGCATGCGCGCGTTCTCCGATGGCCGGATCGCGAAGCTTTTGGGGCAACCCCGCGGGCCAGGCTGTCGGGAGAACCCCGCGAGCCGCTGGGGCGCGTGGGCAAGCCGCTGGGGCACCCCGCAGGACAGCCCCGCAGGACGCCCCGTTGGGACAATCGCAGGTCGCGGATGGGTTACCACCCGCGCCCTGGAAGCAAGGCTTTCCTCCTGCGCCCGGTTCGGCCGCCGATCGGTTACCACCTGCGCCCCAGGTGCAGGGGTGTCCCCCTGCGCCCGATTCGGCCGCGGATGGGTTACCACCCGTGGCCCAGACACGAGGAGTTCCCCCCCTGTGCCCTGCCGCCGTCGTCCTCCTGAATTCCTGTTCCGTCTCTTCCTCCTCCGCCTCCTCCTCCTCCTCCTCCTTTTCCTCCTCCTCCTCCTCCTCCTCCTCCTCCTCCTCCTCCTCCTCCCTCCGCATCCTCATCTTCATCACTCCTCCTCCTGCTCCTCCTCCTCCTCCTCCTCCTCCTCCTCCTCCTCCGCCCCCTCCGATGGCTCGAGGGGGTGGCCCGTGAGAGCTCGCATCAGTCTGCGTCTGCCCTCTGCTCTCTGCTGGTGTGGCAGGCCAGGGGAGCCCAAAAGTGACGACGGGTACGGGGTTCCGAGGACCCGCTCGCATGGCCAACACGACGGGCGGGCACCAGAGGGCCTCAAGACTTCTTCGCGCCTGACTGACAGACGAGGCTCCCGCTCGAGACTTCTGCCATGCGGCCGGTGGTGCTCAAGTGTTCTGCCTGGGAGTTTGCCGATGACGCTCTCGGATTGCCAACGCGAAGTGCGGGCCCCACAAGGAGGGGGCTCCCGCCTGAGACTTCTTCGTAATTGCTGACGCTTCGCGAATCCCCACCAAATTAGGTTTGCCCGTCGGCCCGGACTCCCTGTTCGCCGCCCGCGCTCTTCGCTTGCGGCCGCGAAAAAAAATCCCCACCAGCCCATCCAGAGACGATGCCCAGAGGAATTGCCTCGATCAGGGAAGTGGGCAGCACACAGAGGAAGCCATTATGAGACATCTTGGGATATCTTGAGCCATCTTGGAGGTCAGTTTGGGCTCTCCCAGGCGCTCTTGGAGTCATCTTAATCAGTGCCCCACCAAGAGGCCAACATGTGGCTAAGACCCTCGTAAAATCAATGATTTGGCATTCTCGCCGAGGCCTCTTGGAGCATCTTAGGTGCCTCTGGGGGGTCTCTTGGGGCCTCTTGGGGGTCTCTTGGGGGCCTCCTGGGGTCCTCTGGGGGGCCTCTTGGGGCCATCTTGGGATATCTTGAGCCATCTTGGAGGGAATGTTGGGCTCTCCCAGGCGCTCTTAAGTGCGGGCCCCATAGGGAAGGGGCTCCCGCCCGAGACTTCATCGCACTTCACTCACAGACGAGGCCCCCGCACGAGACATCCTCACGAAGTGCACCCGTCGGGGTGCTCTTGTGCTATGTCTGGTGAAGTTTGCCGGGGACCCTCTCGGACTGCCAACATGAAGTGCGAGCTCAATAGGGAAGGGGCTCCCGCCGGAGACTTCATCGTAATTCACTCACAGACGAGGAACCCGCTTGAGACATCCTCACGATTTGCCCCCTTGGGGCGCTCGTGCTATGCCCAGGAGTTTGCCGATGACCCTCTCGGATTACCAGCATGAAGTGCGAGCCCCATAGGGAAGGGACTCCCGCCCGACGTAATTCACTCACAGACGAGGAACCCACTTGAGACATCCTCACGATCTGCCCCCTTGGGGCGCTCTCGTGCTATGCCTGGTAAAATTTTGACCCGCTCGGATTACCGACATGAAGTGCGAGTTCCATAGGGAGGGAACTCCTGTCTGAGACTTCCTTGCAAATCGCTCACAGACGAGGCCCCCGCTTAGGACATCCTCACGAGTTGCCCGCTCGGGGTGCTCAAATGTTATGCCTGGTAGAGTATCCCGATGACACGCTCGGATTACCAACATGACGTGCGAGCCCCACAGGGATGGGGCTTGCGCCTGGGACTTCCTCTAAGTTCACTCACAAGTTTGCCTCCCTAGGGTGCTCAATTGCTACGCATGTGCCGATGACCCGCCTCAGATTCAAACATGAAGGGCGGGCCCCACAGGGGGAGGGCTCCCGTCTGAGACTTCCTCCCAGTCCACCCACAAAATAGACATGCGCTCGAGACGTCCTGCAGACAAATGCGTAAGTGTGTGAGTGAGTGCCTGAGCGCGTGCGACGACTATGGTGTGATGATGATGATGATGATGATGATGATGATGATGATGATGATGATGATGGTGATGGTGATGGTGATGGTGATGGTGATGGTGATGATGATGATGATGATGATGATGATGATGATGCTGATGATGATGATGGCCGATGGTCACGGCGTAATGATGGTGACGACGATGATGATGGTGATAACTGTGATGGTGATGGTGATGGTGATGAGTGAAGTGTGTGCGGGTATGAATGAGTAAAGTGCGTGTGTGTGTGAGTGATGATTGGTGTGTTGATGAGTGCTGCGGGATCATGATGATGACGGCGATGGGATGAGAAGATGATGATGGTGATGATGATGAAGATGGTGATGATGGCGGCGGTGGTGATGGTGGTGATGGCCGCTGATCAGAGTGGGACGGCGATGGTGATGATGACGATGGTGGTGTGATGTTGGTAGTGATGATGATGATGATGGTGGTGATGATGATGATGATGATGATGTTGATGATGATGATGATGATGATGATGATGATGATGATGATGATGATGATGATGATGATAACAACAGATGATGATGATGATGGGATGATGATGATGATGATGATGATGATGATGATGATGATGATGATGATGATGATGATGATGATGATGATGATGATGATGATGATGGTGATGGTGATCGTGATAAGTCTGAGAGGTCCTGATGAAAGGTCCGAATGGGTGTGCGAGGTGATGATGAAAGAAGGTTCTTGGTGAGGACTGCGCGGCGTGTCCAGAGAAAACGAGAAACCCACTTAGGATGTGGAAAACTACAACAGCTTCACGGATGGAGGGTGGCTCGTGTTCAATATGTGGCTCTCGCATTAGCGCCGCGCACATTAGCTTTAACAGCTTGCCGCAGTTTCACGGATGGAGGGTGGCTCCTGTTCAAACTATGGCTCTCGCCATTCGTCTCAAAGGTCGCAATGGCTTCAAAGATGGAGGGCGGCTCCCTTTCAAAATGTGGCTCTCATATTAGCGCAGCACATATTTCTCTTAAAAGTTTACAGCCGTTTCAAAAATGGAGGCGGCTAGGTTTCAAAATGTGGTTCTCGCCTCGGCACCACGCGCACTTGCTATAGAATTCTGCAACAGCTTCGAAGACGGAGGGCGGTTCCTTTTCAAAATGTGGCTCCTGCCTTAGCGCCGCGCACATCCGTTGTAAAAGTTTGCCACTGTTTCAAGGAATCGTAGGGTTGGCGCGATCTATCATGGTCAGGACGCAACCGTATCGTTGGTTGATTCGTGGTATTGACGTACCTAGAACCGTGGTCTGGCACGATTAAATATTGTCAGGACCAAACAGTCACGTTGATTCGCGGCGTTGAAGTCTCAGGAACGGTACGTCGGCACGATTATGTTGTCATACCTTTGCCTTTCAATGGGGCACTTCCCGCAATGAAAGGAAACTCTTGTAAAGGTCTATGAAAGAGGAAACTTGGAGGAAGTGTTTACAGCAACATCGCTGACCCGTCTTGGGTTTACACTAGTCCTTCTCCTCCCCCACCTCCTCTTCCTCCTCATCCTGGTCTTCCTCCTCCTCCTTCTCCTCCTCCACCTCCTCCTCTTTCTGCTACTCCTCCTCCTCCTCCTGAACCCACTCCTCCGCCTCCTCAAAACTCCTACTGGTCCTCTTCCTCCTCCTCCTCCTCCTCCTCCTCCTCCTCAAACTCCTCCTCTCCTCCTCATCTCATCCACCTCATCCCTCTCCTTCCGCCTCTCCTCCTCCTCCTCCTCCTCCTCCTCCTCCTCCTCCGTCCCTCCTCCTCCTCCTCCTCCTCCTCCTCTCCTCCTCTTTCCTGCTCCCCTGCCTCCTCCTCCCTCCTCCTCCTCCTCCCTCCTCCTCCTCCCTCCTCCTCCTCATCCTCCTCCTCCTCCTCCTCCTCCTCCTCCTCCTCCTCCTCCACCGCCTCCTGCGGCCTCGAGCGCAGCAGGTTGCACGGGTGTGGGCCCGCGGAGTGCGTCCGAGAACCCACCTCGGCGCACCAGAGGGCCCGGCGAGCGCGCGGTCCTGAGGGGACTCCCCGATGGAGTAGGTCACCAGCCGGGCGATGGCGCCCGTCTTCCTGTGCCTGTCCCAGAACTCGTCGTCCGACTCCACTTGCTCGCTTGCCGACCGGGTCTGGGATATCGGCCGCCCTAGAGGCCAGCGTTCTGAGCAAGCGCACGGGTGCTGTTCAACTGTACGCGTGCCAAGGTTAAGTTCCTTGTGGCGGCGGACCGTGCTCACAGCTGCAGTGTCCTCGCTTGCGTTCGGAGTCTGGGTCGGGCGCGAACGAGCACCCCACCACTCTCACGGCGGGGCAACCCCCCTCGTTCAAAAGCCAGAACCACGCGCGCCTCGCGCGCACTTAGGTTCTGGCGCAGTTCATGGCGCTGTGGTGCCACGCAAGTGAAGCAGCCCTGAGGTTCGACCCATGCCAACCAACCGGAGGGAGGAAGGACGAGGGAAGAGACGGGGGAGGGAGGAAAGAGAAGGGAAGGATCGAAGATCGAGTGGGATTGAGGCATTGGACGAAGTTCCGTGGGTGCTCTTGGGAAGCCTCTGGGACCCTGGCAGAAGCCGTTTGGGGGTACCTGGGGGCATCTGGGAATTTCTTAGGGCATGAATGTGGGGGCGTCGTGGTGGCCTATTGGAGGTTGACTGATGGTCCTTGCATATGGGGGTCCCTCTGGAGGCGCTCTTGGTGTGTCTTGGGCCCTCTTGTTAGACTTCTTGGTCTGTCTCAGGGCGTTCTTGGGCCGCCTGGGTGTCGTCTTGAACTTGTCCAAGAAGCCATCGCTGTGGCAGCCGTGACCCCAGATTCGCTCAAGCGCGTCGGCATAGCCCGAGACGACGACCTGGGCGGGACCTTGGTGAGCGTCGTCCTTCGAGTCAGCCTCATCATCCTCGTTGGCGTCACCAATATCATCATTGGACTGCTTGTTCGGCCATCTTGGTGGCCTCTTTGGCCGTCCTGGGCCCCTCTTGAGCTATCCTCGGGCCTTCTTGGGGGCCTCTTGGGTCGTCTTGGGGAACTGGGTGGTCGCCTTGGACGGAGCAAAGACAAAAACAGCGAATCTGCTAAGAATGAACATTCCCTATAACAAACAGGGCGATGTTTACCTTTCGGGGCCCACTTGGGGGCCTTCTTGGGACCCTGTTGAGCGATCTTTGGGACCCCGTTGGCCGTTTGAGATGCTTCGTGGAATACCTGACACCCCATCCAGGCCATCTTGAACCGCCCTGACGACCGTCTAGTCGCCCACGGGGACAACTTCGGGCCCCAGGACCCAGGGAGAATCCCACCAGCCCTTTGGGGGGTGGGTGGCTTAACGAGTTTTGTCTTCTTTCCCCGTCCTTCCCCAGCTCGGGGGAGGGGTTCATCACTGTTCTCTTTAAATATACACACCCTCCCCCAGGCGACCGGCAGCCAACCAGGAACAATGAGGACCCCATGAGGGCCCCCCAACACCATCCCTGTAAAAAACGACACAACGTATAGGGCAAAGTCTGGAGTCATGTTCGTGAGGCCCGCGAGCACTTTGCATTGTTTTTTTGACAGGGACGGTGGGGGTGTCAGCAGATTGCCTGCTGCGCGCAGGGCTGCCTTTCGTTACAAAAAGTAATCCAAGATGCACCTAGCGGCTAAATCTGGATCATGCGCGGCCACACTGCGATCACAGTCAAGTGGTGGCGTATAGCCTGTTGTGCGCAGGCCCACCAAACACGATGATGGGCATTGGTTTTCGACATGGATGGCGTGGGCCGGCATGTTTCCCGATGTGTGCTGTCACGTGCGCAGGCGCACTTGACACACTCTGCACGTGCCCCGATCGTGGCGCACCTGGCGCGGCTGGAGCATGCGGCACTCCTGGCGCACGCGGAGGCACGTGGCGCATCTGGCGCACTGGAGTGCCTGGCATGCTCGGGCCCCAAGGGTGCCTGGCGCGCGTGGCGCGCTTGGCACGCGTGGCGCATCTCGCCCCAGCGTCGCGCACATGGGTTCGGCTTTGGTTCCCAGTAGATGCCCATCCAAAGACGACATCTGAACATGCTGAGGCTCGGGTGTTGCTTATGTGTTGGGAAGGCGGTTGGGAGTGAGCTAGACGGCTTGCTATCGAGGAAGGTGTCTTGGCCCCTCCCCCTACCCCTTCCCCTGGGCCTGGGAGGAAGGGCCCAGGATGGCTCCAAGAGGGCCCTCGGCAGCCCAAGACGGCCTCCAAGATGGCTCAAGATGGACGAAGATAATTACATGTAGCCTCCTCCATACCTCCAAGAAGCCCCAAGAAAGCCCCAAGACAGTTCCAAGAGCCCTTCGAGCATTCCTGGCACGCAACCACCGGGCGGGGCGGCGCAGGGTTCACCCGCAAGGAGCCGCACAACGCACGGAATCTCACGGGGGGGGCAGCCGTGAACGGGAACAAGCGGGGACAGTCTACAAACGGCAGGCCGACGGGAAAATGCTGCACTGGCGGGGCGCTCAGAGGACCCGCGCTTTCCCTCCGCCGGCTGAGCGACGTCACCACAGCGAGAACCAGAACGGGCTCCAGAATAGCGTGAATTCCACACGGTTTCCCTGGCGGGTGGTTGCGCTAAGCGAGCAGGCGGGCGAAACACTCAGGATGTCTACACACACACACACACACACACACGCACGCACGCAAACGCACACGCACACGCACACGCACACGCACACGCACACGCACGCGCACACGCACACGCGCACACACACACACATACACACACACACACACACACACACACATATATATATATATATATATATTCTGCGTCGGCGGCTGGACAGAGGGTGGCTGCTCTGGCGATCGGGCATCAAGGGGGCGCGCTAGATGCAAATTGGGCCGCAGTGCGCGAGAGAAGAGACCCCGGCGCGACGGGGAGAGGGGAAGCCGGGCCCGCTCAGGCAAGTCACCGGCTGCGGCGGGAGGAGCGCCGAAGCGGGGGAACCAGCCTCGGCGCCAGGCAGCAGCTGAGGGGGGGACCGGCGGCCCGGCGGCGGCCGGGCAAAGCCAGGTGGGTGAGCAGCACACGTTGACACGGTCACCACACCAATGGGGGAGCCGGCTGAGCAGGCAAACCCAGCGGTGGGGCGAACCGCCGAGATCTGGTGACCTACGAGGCGCGGCGGGAGGCGTGAAGGGCGGAGCGCAGGCTGCCACGAGAGAGAGCTGCACTAGCACGGCAAGCGCAGGCCGGCGTGAAGGCGATTGACAAAGAACAAAGGGGCAGAGCCACGCCATCAGGGGGAGCGGCGTGGAGCCGGGAGTGCCAGCAGGTGGGCGGGCGAGCGGAACTCAGCGGAGAGGCGAGGCGCCGAGATCTGGTGACCTACGAGGCGCGGCGGGGGGCGAGAAGGGCGGAGCGCCGGAAGACACGAGTGCACTGCACTGAGCGCGGCAAGCGCAGGCCGGCGCGCAGGCGAAGGACGATGGCCGAAGAGGCAGAGCCACGCCAACGAGGAAGCGGCGCGGTGCTGGGAGCACCAGCGGTGAGTGGGCGGGCGCCGAGATCTGAAGACCAACGAGGCGCGGGGGGGAGAGGGCAGCGCAAGGCGCCACGGCAGCGCGGCAGCAGCCCACCCACCAGAAGGCTCGTGCATGAACGAGAGGCCGGCCGGAAGACCGGGCTGAGGGAGCAGCGAGCGCGCAGGCCCACTGGCAGAGCTGCCAAGGGGACCGCTGGCAGGGGGGGCCGCAAAGAGCTGGCAAGTACGAGAACGGCGCCCATGCACCGCACCATGCCTGGACTCCGCTCAGGCCCCGCCCCAACGTGGTAGGGTGCACTGTTTTGGGGCTCCTACGGGCCGATAAACTATGCACCGTACCACTCCTGGGCCGCAGATCGCCAACGCCTCGGGAGACACCAACGCGGCACGGTGCATACACATCGCCCGCGGAAGCAAGGGCCCAGCGAGCGCCGAGACCAGCAGTCCTGCGGCGCGAAAGGGGGGGGGGGGGGGCCAAGGTGCAGGCCAGGAGCGCCTGCGAGGAAAGGGCGGCCCACCCGCGCAGAGGGAGCGGCCCACCTGCGCGGAACGGAGCGGCCCAAAGGGGGAGCGGCCCGCCGGCGAGGCACGAAGGGAGAGGCGCCGGGCGTAGAGGGGCGGCCCACCCGTGCCCTGTGCGCCTGTGCGCCTGCGCGGGAGGGGGGCGGCCCACCTTGGCGGAAGGAGGAGCGGCCCACCAGCGGAGGGGGGAGCGGCCCACCTGCGCGGAGGGGGGAGCGGCCAGGGTACCCGAGGAGAGGCACCGCATGGGAGCAGCGAGCGAGCAGGCCCACGGGCCGAACTGCCGAGAGGGGACCGCGAGCTGGCGTGAAAACCAAACAAAAAGTGGGGGGGCACCGAATAGGTGCCATGTCGGTCTATGAAGGAGCCCTCCCTGCAGAAGGCGCCCCGGCGCACCGAGGGCCAGCGGTGGCCTCTCGGTGCAGCCGCAAAAAAATCGGGGCGGCGAGGGCCTGATTCTTTTTTGGACCTCGGAACGGAGGCCTTCCCCGACATAACTGGGGCAACGTGGTGATACACTGTTGTCTGCGCGTGGCCGGCTCCACCGCTCGCCTTGCTGATTGCTTCCGCCAGGCGGTGCAGCACGAGCTTGCAGCGCGTTTTCCCATCTCTGCTGGCGCACCGTCTGGTGCAAAGCATCCGACTGACTGACTGACTGACTGACTGACTGACTGACTGACTGACTGACTGACTGACTGACAGACTGACTGACTGACTGACTGACTGACTGACTGACTGACTGACTGACTGACTGACTGGCGGACTGGCTGACTGGCGAGGCCAGGAGGTGGAGGAAGCCGCGAAGGAAGGCGGCGGCGCGTCGGCTGGGGTCCCCGATGCCCCCGGCCGCGCTGGGAGCAGGACCTGACCCCGGCCGCACTGGGCTCGCCGCCCGCTCGCTGTGTGTACTCGACTGTGGCGGCCAGGGCTCCGTTGGCATTGAGGGGGGTCGTGGCAGAAGGCACCTGGCACAGGGGGGCGGCACGCGCCCCGCCCTTTGGGGGCTCTGTGGCAATCCTCGGCGCTCGAGCTGCCAGCGTCCGCCGCCACTTGCGCGGGGGGGGCGAGGCGAGCCGCCCGTGGAAGAGGGGGGATCCCAGTCGCGATGCCCGTCGGCGCAGCCTCGGCGGGACGCAGGGTGGGACGCCAGGCGCCGCCCCGTCTGGGCAGCGGCGCGCGGTCCACCTGCGCGGGGCGGTGCACTGGAGTGCCGATTTCCAGCCGTGGCGACGAAGGACGCTCGTGGTGTCCGCCGTGGTGCCCCTCCGTTCTACAGTCTTTCCGTGGCGACGAGGACCCTCTCCCTGTGCCGGCCGGCAACCCTGGTGCCACCACACACCCTGGCCGAGGCGTCACCGAACAAGCGTCGGAGGGCAGGCACGCGCCCTTCCTGGGCCCAGCGGGACCCACACACACACACACACACACACACACACACACACACACACACACGCACGCACGCACGCACGCACGCACGCACGCACGCACGCACGCACGCACTCACGCACACACACACACACACACACACACACACACACACACACACACACACACACACACACACACACACACACACACACACACACACACACACACACACACACACACACACACACACACACACACACACACACACACACACACACACACACACACACACACACACACACACGCACGCACGCGCACGCACGCACGCACGCACGCAACACACACGCACACGCACACGCACACGCACACACGCACACATCACACACACACACACACACACACCACACACACACACACACACACACACACACACACACGCGCGCACGCGCGCGCGCGCGCACAGCCCACACACGCGACAACACAACACACGCTGCGCACACACACGCACGAACACACACACACACACACACACACACACACACACCACACACACACACACACACACACACACACACACTTACACTTGTTGGCGTTCGCGGCTTCGCGCGCAGCGACGAGGCGGAGCCAGTCGAGCAAGCAACACGAACTAGCGCGCGCAGCCGGGCCCTCAGAAGCGGGATCCCATTCTCTCTCTCACACACACAGACACACACACACACACACACACTAGCCTCTGGCAGTGAACCACCCTGTGGTCACTCACTACCACTGGTCACCACTGCCGCTCTCGTCGGAAGGAGCAGGAGCGGGGGAGTCAGAAACGAGGAGGAGCGGAGGCGGAGGCGGAGGCACAGGAGGGGCGAGGCAGCAGGGGAGAGAGGGGGGGGCGAGGCAGCAGGGGAGAGCAGGAGAGGTCGGGGGGGGAAGCGAGGGAGCGAGGAGAACGAGAGGCGGAGCGACGCGGCCGTGACAACCTCGGGGTTCTGCCAGAGATCCCAGGCCCAGGAGGACGACTGCGCCCACTCGGGCGGAGGTGGGCTTGCGGCCCTGCGGGGCGGGGAGTTCGGCCTCGAGGCCAGGTCCCTGGTGGCCCAGCCCATGGCCGCATCCGCGCCCAGCGGCGCGGGGCTGCCGGGGGAGCCGCCCCTCCGCTGAGCGTCCCTGAGGGCAGGGGCCGCCGAAAGCCTGCGCATGCCCCCGCTCCTCCCCCGCCTTGCTGCGGGGAGGGTCAGGGGACGCAGGGGACGCAGGTGGGAGGCGGAGGCAGGGGGAAGGGGGGGCAGATGGGGGCGGGACAAGACTAGGAAGAGGAAGAGGAGGAGGAGGAGGAGGAAGAAGAGGAGGAAGAGGAAGAGGAGAAGGGGGAGGCGGCGGGGAGGATGGAGAGGAGGAGGAGGAGAAGGAAGAGCAGCAGCAGCAGGAGGAGGAGGAGAAGGTGCAAGCTGGGAGGTCTCAACCTGCTGGGGGGGCAGGGGGCGGACAGGCGAAGGCCGCGGGCCCTGGGCCTGAACGCCGTGGGGGATCCCGCTGTTGGCCGCAAGTCGCTGCTGGGCGGCCTGGCTGCGGATGGCAGGCCGCTGCTCGCTGCGGGGGCGTGCGCGATGTGGCCCTCGTCCATCGCCTTCGGTGATGCAGTGGCCATCCTTGCCCTCGTCCTCCCTCTTCCTCCTCCCGCTTTTCCTTTTTGCCTCCGCGGGTCGCTCCGCAGGCGCAGACTGGTCCAAGCAGGGCCGCCGAGGCGGACAAAGAGCAAAGGGCAGCGCCTGGAGCGTGCAGAAGGGGCGTTGAAAGGGACGCAAGCCCAAAGGAGTGGCACCAAGAGAGGCAGCGGGGACGCCCAGCCCAAAGGCATAGGGGGACGAACCTGGGGAGGGAGGGAAAGGGGCGAAGCCAGGAGCGGGGCGGAGCCGAAGCGAGCAGGGACAAGGGAGGGGACCCAGAAACCGGAGGAAGGGGAAAGAACAAGCGGGAAAAAAACATGAGAGGAGCCACAAGGCGAAGAAGCAGCGGAACCCGAACGGAAGCGAACGCGACAACCGACCCGACCCTCCCTCCTCCTCCTCCTCCTTTCTCCTCCTCCTCCTCCTCATATTCTTCTCAGTTGTATCAACGTTTTATTCAAACAAAAGGTAATCGTATTACAATCAGGTGGCAGCATTACTGGTAGCATTCGTGGTTGTATGCGTGTCCTGTTCTAGTTTATTATGAATACATGTATGATTCGTAGTTTTCTCCTTGTTTTTGCTAAAGATGTGTGCGTTTTAACGATTGGTTTTACGAGTGCACCTTAAAGCAGCAAACATTGTATAGTTATGTGCCGTGGCATTCGTATTGCTAACGTTATTAGTCATAATACGATCAGTATGAACAGTGTTGTCCTTATTCGGCGTAATGCTAGTATTAGCCGTATTCCTCTTCTAAGTAGTCCTATTAGTCGTTGTACTAGTTTTCGTGTTATGCATTTTCTACGTAATACTATAAGTATTGCTCTCACTGCCTTTATTACTACTCCGAAATTTCTTCTGCGCAATACCAACATCCGTGTAACTGGTATGCTTGTTATGTGTCTTACCACTGGTATGCCTCTTAATACGGTTCATCTGAATATACATAGTAGTGGTAGTGCGAGTGGCAAAAATAATCATCTTAATCATGAGAACATGTTGGTTAGATGGCTATTATTTATAACACTCGTAACATATTAACGATTACCATTCGCAAGAGAAGTAACAATGATAACATTAGAACGATTGCAAGTAATTCGCCGGCCCAACGGGCAAGGGGCGTGCTAAGATCTCCGGTAACTGGTTAACAATATTTCTAGTTCGCGCGCGCGGAGAGGCCCCTGGGGGCCCCCGGACGAAAAGTACCCCGGCAAGGTCCCGGGAGAAGCCACCAGAGCACTCCAGGGGAGGGCCATTCTTCGACACCCCTCACGAGGATCGTGGCCTCCGAGGGGGGAGCCGCAATCGACTACCCCCCCTCCCGCCCCAAGAGGCCCCCAAAAGCCCCCCAAGAGGCCCTGGGGGCCCCCAAGACGCCGCCAAGGAGCCCCAAGAGACCCCCAAAAGGTCCCCAAGAGGCCCCCAAGAGGCCCTAAAGAAAGCTCCAGGGCCGGCGGAATGAGCGA
>CAUYUJ010018296.1:55000-63494 GCA_963575745.1 Prorocentrum cordatum | reverse complement strand
CTACTACTACTGTTACTACCACTACTACTAGACTACGACTACGACTACGACTACGACTACGACTACGACTACGACTACGACTACGACTACGACTACTACTACTACTACTACTACTACTACTACTACTACTACTACTACTACTACTACTACTACTACTACTACTACTACTACTACTAATAATTATACTACTACTACTACTACTACTACTACTACTACTACTACTACTACTACTACTACTACTACTACTACGACTACGACTACTACTACGACTATTACTCCTACTACTACTTCTACTACTAGTACTACTACGACTACGACTACGACTACTACTGCTTCTTCTTATCCTACTGCTTACTACTTACTACTTACTACTTAATACTTACTACTTACTACTACTACTACTACTACTACTACGACTACGACTACTACTACTACTACTACTACTACTACTACTACTACTACTTCTACTAGTACTACTACTACGGATACTACTACTACTACTACTACTACTACTACTACTACTACTACTACTACTACTACTACTACTACTACTACTACTACTACTACTTACTACCTACTACCTACTATTCTACTCACTACTACTACTACGTACTACTTACTACTACTACTTACTACTTACTACTACTACTACTACTACTACTACTACTACTACGACTACGACTACGACTACTACTACTACTACTACTAATACTACTACTACTACTACTACTACTACTACTACTACTATACTACTACTACTACTACTACTACTACCTACTACTACCGACTACGACTACGACTACGACTACGACTACTACTACTACTACTACTACGACTACTACTACTACTACTACTACTACTACTACTACTACTACTACTACTACCACCCGTATTAGTATCCTCTCACTCCTCCTCCTCCTCCTCCTCCTCCTCATCATCATCATCCTGCTCCTCCTCCTGCTCCTCCTCCTCCTCATCCTCCTGCTCCAGCTCCTGTTCATGCTTCTGATCCTGTTCCTGCTCCTGCTCCTGCTCCTCCCCCTCCTCCTGCTCCTGCTCCTGCTCATGTTCCTGCTCCTGGTCCTGCTCATCCCCCTCTTCTCCTCCTCCTCATCCTCCTCATCCACCTCCTCCTAGCGGTCTAGCGCTTTAGGGCTCTAGCGTTCTAGCGTGATGGTGTCAGACGGACGCGTGTTCAATTCAACATACAACACGCGTGCGAAAGGGGACTGCACGCACAGCCCATAACCGGCCTCCAAACCTCCGCCTGCCAACATACCGGGCACAATCGCGGCAGCGTTGGAACGAAAAGAACGGATCGAGTGGTACGTAAAAGCCGCGGGCCTCCAGCGGCACTTCATGGGAGCACACACCATCAGGAAGCCCAGGCGAAAGATTACGTCACAGGCAATCGGCGAGGAGCCTACGAAGCTACGGCGGGTAGGCCTTGAGGGCAACAGTTCCGAAATCTCCAGACTCCGAGACACCCAACGCAGCCGCGCGTCCCCCACGGTGCAAGCAAGCCCCTCTCCCAGGCACCCCACGGATTTTCACCCCGAGAGACGGAGCTGCACCGTGAGGAGAGCAGCGGGCGCCTGAAACCCACAACCCGAATTACATTGGGCAGTGGCAACTCTCTCGGCAGAAGGAGGGCTCGCCACATACCGCAGCTCTTCGAGCTGCCACGACGAAGGCGCCCCCGGACCCCACGGCGGTTCCGCGGGATGCCCCGCGCGAGCAGGGGCGGCGCACGCATCACACCCGACGAGACACTGCAACGCGGCGCGCAGGGGGGCGCCCCCGAGGTCAATCTGCCCATGCTCGAAAGGAGAGAGAGCCAGGAGACCCCTCCTTCCAGCGCGCGCCCTCCAGCCGCACCCCAGGTTTCACTGGAGGGGGGGAAGGGGCGAAGACCACAGCCACAGCCACAAACTTAACCAAGCTGAGCCATGAGCCATCAGGCAACCGCAGAGGCATTGGGGAGGCCCCCATGGGCTCCGTCGTCAGCAGCGCCAAGTCTGAGCACCCAGACGGATAACGCCCTGCGAGCTCGAGCAACGACGGCCCCCAGACAATCCCGAACGCCCCCTCCTCCTCCTCCTCCTCCTCCTCTCCTCCTTCCTCCTCCTCCTCTTCTCCTCCTCTCCTCCTCCTCCTTCCCCTCCTCCTCCTCCCTCCTCCTCCTCCTCCTCCTCCTCCTCCTCCTCCTCCTCCTCCTCCGGGCCGTCTCTCCCCCGAGGCAAAAACGCAGCACCGAGAAATACCCGAGCCGACGTCTGCCAATGGCAACACTGGCTCCAGGGCCCTCTGGCGCCGCCTCGACCGCGGGGAGCCCTCGCACCCGGCCCCCGCACTCGGCGGGGCGGACCGCGGGCACGCGCGCGCGAGTAGCCGACGCGGTGGCCCTGTTCCCGGCGCCCGCCCCTCGCCCTGACGTGAGAGCTCTCCTGCGCGTCAAGCGCGCGCGCGAGGCAGCTGCCTCTGACGCACTCGTAAGCTGGGCGGCGCCTCAGATGGGGGACAAGCAGGCACGGCCCCGACTTCCCGGATGCCCGCGCAACCGCAACCGGGCACGGAGCGCCCAGCCGCGCGCGACGCAGACAGAACCCGGCGAACATCACCACCCTCGGGGTGGAACTTAGCCACGTATATCTCCCGCCCCGCCGCACGCTTGGCCAGGAACCCGCACTCCTAACAAACACAAGCGGAAGGGGCATCTCGCAGCGGCAAACGGGGGCGGGGGGGGGCCCTCAACGGCGGGCGCAGCGAACGATATCCCCCGCGCCCTGAGGCAGCACTGGCCGCGCTCACGCTCTCGAGCTCACTTCCAGGCCGCGCTAACACCAGCACGGGAAACAGCCAGCTTTTTTTTTGGCGCAGCCCACCATGCCCCCATGAGAACGCCCACTTCGGCTAAGTTCTCGGCAAGCAAGAACCCCCCACCCAAAACGAATCCGTCGCCACCCGCTCAGGCCAACCGCCGCTGACCCCCACCGCGCGTCGAGAAGCGACCGCCACTGTCACGGCGCCTTCCCCAGGAGGCGAGGGAGACGCCGAAGGCTGCCAAAGAAGAGCAGACACTCGACGGGGCCTTGCCACAATCGGGCAACGCAAAATCATCCGCGAGGTCAACCATCCCAACCTTCCAACCCGAGTTCCCCTGGGAGCCCCTGATGGGACCCCACGCAAGCACCACTGAGCCCCCCACCCACCACCACCACCACCACCACCACCACCGCCACCGCCACCGCCACCACCACCACCACCCCGCCCCACCCCCATGGACAGACCCGCACCAAACTTCCGAGACACAAAACAACTTTGACTCCACAAGAGCAATACGATAATGGCGCTTAGCCACGCTCGACACGCGATTCATCTCATGCACAGATCTCCACACTGCACTGGCAATCGCCTGACCAGACGCACGCCCCTTGGCCACCTCCGTGGTCGGAGAGCCATCCGAACAAAAGACAGGCGGCAAGACAGACTTGCGACTGCGCGCGCACGCGCACACGGACCCCATCTCACTGAAGGCTGCATGTCCCGTTGACCAGGGCCCGCACTTGAGACTTGCCAACTGAGACACTCAGCCCTTGCCAGGACGCACACGCCACAATAACAGCTAAAAAGGAATCGATCACGACGTCGACAGATCTGCGCGTCATCCGAACACTCAGCGGGGAAGTCCGCATCGCCCGCGAACGCGGCGCCAGCCAGGGGGCCCTCAGCAGGCCCACTGAGACCCGCGAAGACTTTCTCGGGAGTCTGCGCAGCCTTGGTATAGCACAAATGCCCAAGACCACCCAACTGCCGACACATCTCGCCCAAGACCTTGGCACGAAAAAACTGCAAAGAACGTTGGCAAGCGAATTGCCGTGTCTCGAGCCTCTCAAGGCCAGCACTCTCTCGTCGGCAACACCAACTGTGAGCCAGGCGCCCCTCTGAGACTCGGCCAGCACATGCTCGTGATGCGGCGACAGCTTGCCGTTGAGAACGGCCGGCTCCTGCGCGGTACCCTTCACTGCAGGCAACATCCGCACGGGCACCCCGACCGACTGCAGGGCCTCCCCTCCTTCCCCTCGAAGAGGACAGCGCGGCGACGAACTCTTTGATCATCGAAAATAGAAAGCGGAGACAACATCAATCGTGGGCAAAATCGCCGTGGCCTCGCTGGCCTGGGCCCGAAGCAGGAAAGCTAACACTGACTGGGCAGCAGAGCCTGCGCCCCCGCTTTTCCAGCCACAAACTTGCGAATCACGGAGCAGGACTTCTCGATGCTCATCTACGCACCACCCTTCAAAAACTTCATAGCGCATGCTGGGCACGGCGCCCGCCAAGACGATGGGCCTGTGGCCCTCAGCATAGTCTGCAAAACCCTTGCCCTCAAGCATCGCGCGCGCGATGGCCCACTTCCCAGGCGGCCGGTTCTCTGCCGACCAGCGCAACCTTGGCCGACTACGGCTGCGACAGCCTAACAGTAGCCCGCGGGGCAGCCGCGAGCACATCAAAAACAACGGCGTCGCCGCCCGCAGCCTTGCCAGAAGGAGCTCTTGACACGGCACTTCCCGCCCAGCGCAGGCAAGGGGCAGAATCAATCTCGGCTTGGAAATCACACCCCATAACTCTCGCAGTGGCCAGAAATGCGGCAGCAACCTTTCCGGGAGACTCTCTGACGGCAGCCCCAATCGACGCGAAGTGACCCAAGAGCTCCTTGTCACACTCCACTGGGGCGCTAGGAAGCTCACATTTGTCATTCTCACACATGGGCGAGAAGCCCGCCCCCGCAAACTTAGATTGCACAAACACCCGGCCAGAATCCTACACACAAGCATCCACTCATCTTTGCTCCGCTCCGACCCACGGGACTCCGCATCCTTAAGGGTCAGACCTTGCACCTTGGACACCCGATGTTCAGCTGACCCGGCCCTCAGAAGGCCCTTCAAGTCCAGAAACCTACTTCATTCAACTGCATGTGGCATGGTAAGGCCAATTTCTAGATTCTAGATAACACTGATTCACCGCAGCCAGGCGATCCTTACAAGCTGTCCAAAGACGAGAGGCAGGCGGCTACCAGGCGAAATCACACGGCACAAGATACTGCAACAAGTGCCTGAAGGACCAAACAAACATGCGGCTAGCCTTATTATTCCACCAGCGATGGCACGAAACGCCTTGATGCACCAACTGCGGAGACGAACAAGGGCCATGGCTTCTCTGGTGACATACGTTTTGTACCGCGTGAAACTGCTTTCAAACAAACAAAAAAACGTGCAGGCGTCCTGGAAGAGCTTGCACAGCTGTTCGTGATGCTTGTCCACATCCACTGCCCACTGCACAACGGGTGCCCTATTGAAGACCTCGACGAAGACTTCACGAGCCTTGGGGCCCTTCAGGAGATGGGGCCCACACTGCAACCAATAGACGCCATGTTGTTGTGAACAACCGAATACTCAAATTGCACAGCCACAGGACTCTGGTCTTCCCGCTTGCACAAGGTATCAAAACATGATCTACCTCAACCCTTTCAACATTCAGTGGAACTCAGGGGCACCAGCACGTAGTCTATCCTATGGAGCCCTCTGGTACTAGGCTGTCAGATATAGCCGCCCTTGTGTGCCCAAATAGATTTGACTGCACTTTGCTGGAGCATGTCCAGCATCTCGCGCAATAACAGACCGTTAAAATCAGGATGCCGCGCGAGGTTCTCGAACCCAATATCCACATCAGATGCCGCGCCGCCCCCTGCATTAGCATCGACCGTGGCAATGGCTGACCTCCATCTGGCTACCACCTCCTCTGCCTGCGACCACCACAGCTGGCTCTTGCCCATCGGACGCCTGTTGTGCGGAGCACGAACCACAGCAACGCACTCGTGAAAGACAGTCGCCATCCGCCTGCATCGTGACGACCAACAGGCGAGGGTCCGAGTGCACAATCCTAATGTCACGCGGCCTGACGAACACAACAGTTCTTGTGCACACGGCAATCGTCACAGCCAGGCTAACATCGAAGGCACACCCGAGACTACCTTCCGTCCGCCCCAGAAGAAAGCACGAGAAAATCCTCCCCGACCCTCCTACGTCTGGCGGTCGTAGCTTCCTAGATCCGAATGAACAGCCCATGGGCTACCCACGCAAGCCTCCTGGTCCTCCTCCTCCTCTTCCTCCTCCTCCTCCTCCTCCTCATCATCATCATCATCACCACCAGCACCACCACCACCACCTCCTCAACATCACTATCATCACCATCAGCATCATCATCGTCATCATCAGCAGCAGCAGCATCATGACCATCATCATCACCATCATCATCATCATCAACAACAACATCATGATCAGCATCACCATCATCATCATCATCATCATCATCATCATCATCATCATCATCATCATCGTCATAATAATCATCATTATCATCATCATCATCATCATCATCATCATCATCATCATCATCATCATCATCATCATCATCATCATCGTCCTCGTCATCTGCAACAACATAAGCATCATCTTCATCACCACCAATGTCATAATCCCCTATCAATATCATCATCATCAGCAGCAGCATCATCAGCATGATCATCATAAGCAGCAGTATCATCATCATCGTCAGAATCGTCATCAGCATCCTCGACATCATAATGATCATCAGCAGCATCATCAGCAACAGCAATAGACAACAGCAGCAGCACAAACATCATCATCATCAGCAGCAGCATCATCGTCACCATCGTCATCATCGTCATCGTCGTCGACATCACCATCAGAATCATCATCAATCTAATCAGCATCATCATCATCATGATCATCATCATCATCATCAGCGTCATCATCATCATCATCATCCGCATCACCAGCACCATAATCATCATCATCAGCAGCAGCATCATCATGACCATCATCGTCACCATCATCATCAGAGTCATCATCGGCATCAGCATCGCCAAAACATCAGCATCACATCATCACCACCACCACCACGACCATCATCATCATTATCATCATCATTAGCATCATCATCGTCAGCATCATCACCAACATCAGCATCATCGTCATCGTCCTGATCAGCATCATCATCACCACCATCAACACCATCCTAGACCTCCTACTCCCCATCCTGTCTCCTCCTTTTCATTATCATCCACCTCCCCCTCCTTTCGCTCCTTCTCTCACCCCACCTCCTGATCCAGAGGGCAACACAATCAGACGCCGGGCCCAAGGGTCGCTAGAATGACCGCCCCCCAAACCTTCCAGGTCACGAGGCAATGAGGGAGAAGTGAGGACGGACGGAAGGGAGGCCGTCGGTGTGGTGATAAGCTCTGATTTAGGGAAGAGCAAGTGATCTCATGCAGGGGGGACAATACGGGAACAATGCTCGCGCACTAGGTGCTCGCAGCCCTGCCGCTCTACAGTGAAACGCGTAAAGGAGTCTCCAGGGGCACCTCTCTGGCCTGGGCGGTGGACGTAGGGGGAGCCCGAGGAAGGAGGAGGAGGTGAGAGGAGCGAGGGGAAGGAAAAGCGGGCACGGGGGAGGAAGAGGAGGAGGAGGAGGAGGGGGGCGAAGGAGGAGGAACGAGGAGCGAAGAGCGGGGAGGGGAAGAGGGAGGAGGGTGGAGAAGAAAAGAGGGGAAGAATAATAAGAAAAAAAAGATGATGCAGAAGAAGAAGGGTGGAGGGAGGAGGATTACTTCCCCTTCGCCGAGTCGGAGGCATTGCCGTCGTCGTCGCTATCCATCGAGTGGGGCCGGAAGGCGCCGCGCCCGACCTGCCTCGGGGACAGGCGGTCCTTGGGGGGCAGCAAAAATGTCGCACCCGACGCCCAGCCTGATCGATCTGGCCCGCTTCGCGGTCAATGACTTCCCTCCTCCTTCCTCCTCCGTCCCTCCCCCCCTCCTCCTCCTCCAAGCCCTCATCGTC
This sequence comes from Prorocentrum cordatum, assembly GCA_963575745.1. Lineage (NCBI taxonomy): Eukaryota > Dinophyceae > Prorocentrales > Prorocentraceae > Prorocentrum > Prorocentrum cordatum. Next base: position 55,575 of record CAUYUJ010018296.1, on the reverse strand, counting down.
CTCCTCAACCACGTCATCGACATCATCTTCACCATTAAATTCCACAGCTGTAGCATCATCACGCCACGCCATTGTCATCATCACCATCATCACCAGAATCAGCATCATCAACATCCTCATGGCCAACCCTCCTCCTTATCATCATCGTCCTCATCATCACCCTCATCGCCATGACAACCGTCATCGCCATCGTCACTGTCACCATAGTCATCGACATCATCATAATCGTCATCCCATCCATCAACATCACCACCATCATCATTGTAATCATCACAATCCGGCATCGCCATGGTCATGGTTATTGCTATCGCCATCGCCATCATGAACACACTCCCCATTATCGTCATACTCACCGCCACCCTCATCATCATCATCATCATCATCATCATCATCATCATCATCATCATCAACAGCAACCTACTCACTGTGATCCCCCTCAGCAACAGCAGCAGCAGCAAAAGCATCGTCACTATATATATATATGTATATATATATGCATATATATATACCGTCGTCATGGTCCGCGCGGATTTCTTGGATCGGCGCCTCCGCGGCGGCGCCTCCGGCGCCACATC
>CAUYUJ010018296.1:10000-45000 GCA_963575745.1 Prorocentrum cordatum | reverse complement strand
GGTGGAGACTTCCTCCGTTTCCTGGAACAGAGCTTACACCCGGGAGTCCTCACGTGCGTCCCCTAAGGAATGCGATGGGTCAGCCGAAGCTTCGCCCGGTGCCCGCCCGTGGGCGCCGGCGGGCGCCGCTTGCGCCGGGGCGGGTCGACCAGGGCTTCGCCTGGTGCCCGCCGTGGGCGCCAGCTTGGCGACTCGTGGGCGCCTCGCGCGCTGAGAGGGTCTGCCGCTGCGTCGCCCGCTGCCCGCCCGCGGGGGCCCGCGGGGCGCGTCGAAGGGCGCCGCGTGCGGCGGGCGGCGCCGCCAACGTCTCGGGGGAGGACCGACCGTTGGGCTCCGTGGGCGCCTCGTGCGCGCCTCGTGCGCGCCTCGTGGGCGCTTCGTGGGCGCTTCGCGGGGCGCCCGTGGGCGCTTCGAGGGCGCTTCGTGGCCAGCCGAAGCTTCGCATTGTGCCCGCCCGTGGGCGCCGCTGGGCGGCCGCGCCGGCTCTCTTCCAAGCCGAGCAACACATACCACCCGCCCCCTTCCCGAACCTGGACTTGGAACATCGTCCTGGGGTACGGCAGATTACGGATGGCTCTGCCTCATCGTTCGTTCTCCCGATGAGCTCATACCATCCCGGCCAGGCCGGTACCGACACCCCCCGTTTCATCACTGTCAAAGAATACCATGCGCGCACACTCGTTTGTCTCAGGATTTTATATATATATACATATATGTTCTATATATATATATATATATATACATATGTATCCCAGGATGCCTTGAAGAAAAAACTTCAAAGTCCACACGCGCACACACAAACACACACACGTCGAGAACTCCAGTTCTGCAAGCAGTTCAATACGAGAACGCTTGAAGACCACAGGCTTGCGACGACAGATCTTGCAACAGTTCTGCCCGCGCGCAATTTCCTCAAACCATGTGAGAACAGCATGGATATGGCGATCTCGCCTGGAACCCGCACTCGCACCTCACCGTGCGGTGCACCCGCCGTGGACCCCGCATGCGCCCAGCGCGCGACGCCGCAGCAGAGAACGCCACGCGGGCCACACGCGCGCGCCACAGCACTTCAAACCCGAGCTCTTCAAAGCAGATGCTCTTCCATATACAAATATGCCCGAGCGCCTGCATGTCCGCACGCGCGCGCACCTCTCCACCATCACCCGCGCCAGCGCCGCCGCATCTCCGCCGCTATCGCCCTCGTCCATCACACCCACTGCCGGCATCCTCAATCAGATCGCCCCCATCACCGACACGACGACGTTATCATCGCCATCGTCGTTACCACCATCGGCGCCGTCATTGGCCATGCCGTCGTTTTCGTCGTCATCGCCACCACTATCGCTGCTATCATCACCGTTACCGCCGTTATCGGCGACAAAATGACACCGCACCGGCACGAGTCACGGAACCACACTGAAGTGCCCGCGCAGCATCGCGGCCTTAGAGACGCGCTGGGAAGTTCCCATCGGTAACCGCCATGGCGTCCCATCGGCTGTGCCAAACCAGAGGGTCGCTCTGCGCGCGAGCTTGCGCGCGCTAGCGCACCTACAGAGATGCGCCAGCCAGCGCCGAGTGCTCACCGCCATCGCGGCCGCATGAACCGTGCAAAACAAGGTGCGGGTGGGAGGGTGGGATGTTTCCGAGAGCAATGGGGTTGGCAACTCACGAGTGAACATTAGCTTATTGCACCACATATTTATACGACATAGCTTACACCACGCGTATTGCACCACGTAGCTTACACAGCATAGCTTACACTACAAAGCTTGCACCACAGACTTTCCACCACACAATTTGCACCGCATAGCTTAACCCACAGCTCACATCACGCCAATTGCCCCGCACAGGTTACCCCTACACAACCTAGTTTGCATAACATCTAATTCACCACGTCCCTCTCACCACGCAACATGTACTGCATCAGATACACATCCCCTCTTACTGGGTTGAGTCCACGCTGCCAAACATTCGAAGACCTGTCATCTAAACACATGGAGCACTGCATGAATCGATGGCGGCTACTCCTCAGAGTACAACTATCTCTTGAGACCTGGTCGAAAGCCGTGACCACAAATTTACATTGGAGAAACCGTTACACTGGCGGAAGCGGCGGTCCGTTCTCGAAAGGGGTACCTTGCTGGACACCTCGCTGAGCTGTTGGGTTATGGTGTTTCGAGCCCCTGGTTGTGTGCTGGACGGCAGCCACGACAATTCTTTTCGAAACGGGGCCTTCGCTAAAAACGGCGGACAGATATGGCCCTGGACGTTCAACGGGGGCGAGTCTTGTTGTGAAGACAGCAGACTGTGGGGACGCATGGGGGGAGAACTTGGGACGGGAGGGTGTACTGCAGCATCGCTGACGCATCTTGGGTTGACTCTCCCCCTCTTCTTCATCCTGCTCCTCCGCTTCATCTTCCTCCGCCTCCTCTTCCTCCTCCTCCTAATCCTCCTCCCCCCTGCCACCCTGCGACCCCTGAATTCATCCATCCCTCAACCATCCCTCCACCACTCCTCCTGCTCTTCCTCTCATCAAACCCTTTGTCCCCTTCCCAGTTTCATCCTTACCTGGTGGCAAGAGGAAGAGGAGGAAGACGAGGAAGAGAAGGAGAAGGAGGAGGAGGTGGAGGAGGAGGAGGACAACGGCGGCGACGGCGGCGACAACGAACCAGGCGGAATTAGCGGAGGGGACGGGGACAATTGTGGGAAGGGCCTCGGAAAGAAGGAATCGGAGTAGTAGTGGTCGTGATAATAGTAGTGGTTGTACGTGTAATCAAAATAAAGAGTAGTAGTAGTCGTCGTCGTCGTCGTCGTCATCGTCGTCGTCGTCGCAGTCGTAGTCGTAGTCCGAGTCGTAGTCGTACTAGTAGTAGTAGTAGTAGTAGTAGTAGTAGTAGTAGTAGTAGTAGTAGTAGTAGTAGTAGTAGTAGTAGTAGTAGCAGTAGTAGCAGTAGTAGTAGTTAGTAGTAGTAGGTAGTAGTAGTAGTTAGTAGTAGTAGTGTAGCAGCATATAGTAGTACTCGTCGTAGTAGTGGAGTAGTAGTAGTAGTAGTAGTAGTAGTAGTAGTGTGGTTAGTAGCAGTAGTAGTAGGTAGCAGCAGTAATAGTAGTAGTGGTAGTGGTAGTGGTAGTACGTGTAGTAGTAGTAGTAGTAGTAGTAGTAGTAGTAGTAGTCGTAGTAGTAGTAGTAGTAGTAGTAGTAGTAGTAGTTCGTGGTAGTAGTAGTAGTAGTGGTAGTAGTAGTAGTAGTAGTAGTAGTAGTAGCAGTAGTAGTAGTAGTAGCCAGCAGTAGTAGTTAGTAGTAGTAGGAGGTAGTAGTAGTAGTAGTAGTAGTAGGAGGTAGTATAGTAGTAGAGTGTGTAGTAGTAGTAGTAGTAGTAGAGTAGTAGGTAGTAGTAGTAGTAGTAGTAGTAGTTAGTAGCTAGTAGTAGTTAGTAGTAGTAGTAGTAGTAGTAGGTAGTAGGTAGGTAGTAGTAGTAGTAGTAGTAAGTAGTAGTAGTAGTAGTAGTAGTAGTAGTAGTAGTAGGTAGTAGTAGTAGTAGTAGTAGTAGATAGTAGTAGTAGTAGTAGTAGTAGTAGTAGTAGTGTAGTAGGTAGTAGTAGTAAGTAGTAGTTAGTAGTAGAGTGTAGTAGTAGTAGTAGTAGTACTAGTGGTAGTAGTAGTGTAGTAGTCCTAGTACTACTACTACTACTACTACTATACTAGTAGTAGAGTACAAGTTAGTAGTAGTAGTTAGTAGTAGTAGTAGTAGTAGTAGTAGTAGTAGTAAGTAGTAGTAGTAGTAGTAGTAGTAGTAGGTAGTAGTAGTAGTAGTAGTAGTAGTAGTAGCAGCAGCAGCAGAAGTAGTAGTAGTAGTAGCAGTAGTAGTAATAGTAGTAGTAGTAGCTGTAGTAGTAGCTGTAGTAGTAGTAGCAGTAGAGGTAGGTAGGTAGGTAGGTAGGTAGGCAGGCAGGTAGTAGTAGTAGTAATAACAAAAGTAGTAGTAGCCGTAGTAGTAGTAGTAGTAGTAGTAGTAGTAGTAGTAGTAGTAGTAGTAGTAGTGGTAGTAATAGTGGTGGTCGTAGTAAGAGTAGTAGTAGTGAGAGTAGTGAGAGTAGTAGTAGTAGTAGTAGTAGTAGTAGTCGTAGTAATAGTAGTAGTAGTTAATAGTTAGTAGTAAGTAGTTAGTAATGGGTAGCTAGTAGCTAGCAGCTAGCAGCTAGCAGCTAGTAGTTAGTAGTGAGTCGTTAGTAGTTAGGTTTTAGTGGTAGTAGTAGGAGTAGTAGTAGTAGTAGTAGTAGTAGTGAGAGTCGTAGTAGTAGTAGTAGTAGAAGAACTAGTAGTAGAACTAGTAATGGTAGTAGTCGTAGTACTAGTAGTAGTAGTAGTAGTAGTAGTAGTAGTAGTAGTAGTAGTAGCAGTAGCAGTAGTAGTAGTTGTGATAGTCGTAGTAGTAGTAGTAGTAGTAGTCGTAGTAGCAGTAGTAATAGTCGTAGTAGTAGTAGTAGTAGTAGTAGTAGTAGTAGGAGTAGTAGTAGTAAGAGTAGTCGTCCTCGTCGTAGTAGTACGAGTAGAAGTAGTAGTGGTAGTAGTGGTGTTAGTCGTAGTAGAAGTAGTAGTAGTAGCAGTAGTAGTAGTAGTAATAGTAAGAGTAATAGTAGTAGTAGTAGTAGCCGTAGTCGTAGTAGCAGTAGCAGTACTAGTAGCAGCAGCAACAGTAGTAGCAGTAGTAGGGTTGACCTCACTCAGTTTGCCCCAGGGAGGCTTTGAGATTTTTCCGAATTCCTTCGGGGATCCTGAAGATCTGGGGTTCCCCTCGGGTTTCTGAAGGTCCGGGGATTCCGGAGGAACTCCTGAGTATCCGAGGCTGCCCTACGGACCTTCGAGGATCCGAGGATTCCTTGGGGATTCCGTCGGGGTTCTGGGGGATCAGAGGATTCCTTCGGGATTCCTGGGGATTCACTGGGGATTCCTGGGGGCCCGAGAGTTCCATCGTGATTCCTAAAAGGTCCCATGTTATTTTTTTTATAATAAACGTATGGGCAAGTACGTTTTGTTTTTGCATATGGTAGTCGTACGGTATTCGGATGATCCTCTTTTGTTTTCGTATAGTGATGGTATGAATGTTCTATGGTAATCGTATGGCTTTGGTTGTTTTCTTATGTCAATCGTATAGTGCCCATATGACTTTCTGATGGTAGTCGTATGGTAATCGTACGGTCTGGTTCTCTTTTGGTAATCGTATGGCTTTCTTATGGTTTTCTAGTGGTTGTATTATGCCTGGTCTTCTTGTGATAATCGTATGGTTGTAGGGTAATCGTATGGTCTGGTTATGGTAACCGTATTGCTTTCTTGTGGTGATCGTATGGTCTTCTTATCGTAATCGTGTGGTTTTCTTGTGGCAACCGTATGGTTTTCTCATGGTAATCGAATGGTATTCTTATGGCAATGGAATGTTGTTTGTGTGTGTTTGTTTGGTAGTGACATTGGTTTCGTCTGGCTATGGTATGGTTTCCTTATGGTCATGGTATAAATCTCTTATTGGTAAGGATATGGCTTTCTTATGACACTGGTCTAGTTTTCTTTTGGTAATGGTATGCCTTCCGTTTTTGTAATGGTATGGCTTTCTTATGGTCAAGGTATGGTTTTCTTCAGGTAATGGTATGGCTCTCTTATGGTAATGGTATGGCTTTCTTGTGGTAATGGTATGGTTTTCTTATGGTAATGGTATGGAATTCGCATGGCAATGGTATGGTTGTTCTATGGTAGTGGTACGGCTGTCTTATGCCAATGGCATGGCTTCTGGTGGTAATTGTATGGTTGCCCTATGGTAATGTTATGGCTCCCTTTTGGTTATGGTATGGTCTTCTTATGGTAACGGTGTGGTTTGCCATGATCATTGTAGGTATTCTTCTGGTAATCGTACGGCGTGCCCATGGTAGTGGTATGGTTGTCTGACTGTATTCGTATGGTTTTCCTATGGTAATGGTATGGTATTATCATGGTAACCGTATGGCTGTCCCGTGGTAGCCGTACGGTGTTCTTATGGTAGCCAGATGGTTATGTTATGATATTCGTTTTGTGGTGTTTGTAATGGTATGGCTTCCTTGTGGCAATGGTATGGCGTTCTTGTGGTGCTCGTATGGTTTTCTGGTGGTGGCCGCACGGTCTTCGTATGGTAATCCGATGGTTTTATTATTCGGGGATGGACAGACCTCCCTTTAGTAAAACGTGGTTTAGTGAAATCGACCTGCGGCCCAAACCTGGCGGGCGCAAGCCTGGAAAATAACGGCCGCGGCGCCTTCTCGAGAACCGAAAACGGACAATTCACTAATCGACGTGTCACTGTTGGGGGTTCTGTCCGCCCCCGAATTATGGTAACCGTCTGGTTCTCTTATGGTAATCGTCTGGTTTTCTTGTGGTCACGGCATGGTGTCCTTATGACAATCGCATGGCCCTGGGTCCGGGTGGGCAGGGGCGCGGAGGCCGGGCGAGGGCACGGGACGCGGTCAGAACGGGGGAGAAGGGAGCAGGGCTGGCCCCCTCGTCCTCCTCCTCCTCCTCCTCCTCCTCCTCCTCCTCCTCCTCCTCCAGCTTCTCCTCCTCCTCCTCCTCCTCCTCCTCTAGCTTCTCCTCCTCCTCCTCCTCCTCCTCCTCCTCCTCCTCCTCCAGCTTCTCCTCCTCCTCCTCCTCCTCCTCCCAGCTTCTCCTCCTCCTCCTCCTCCTCCTCCTCTCCTCCTCCTCCTCCTCCCCCTGCTCCTCCTCTTCCTCCTGCTTCGCCTCCTCCTCCTCCTCCTCCTCCTCCTCTTCCCCAAATGTCGGCAGACCTGCCTGATCCCGCACCCCGCCGGTGACAGCACTTGGCTCTCGATGCCGAAATACTTGCCGGTCTCCGCGAAACGCCTGCGAAGTCCGGGCGGTTGACAGACGGTCCACCATCAACGCGATCAACACATCGCAACGGCTCAGCATGAGCGCCGTCACCATATAAGCATAACAATCATCATCACGCCATCAACTACCATCGTCGACATCCCCATCATCACCATATCACCAGCATCATCATCTTCAGCATCCTCATCATGACTAGCATTGTCGTAGTCGCCTTCATTGGCAAGCACCACGCAAAGAAACCTATGTCTTCCGCCGGCCACAGGTTACCATAGCCATTTAGATCACTGTCTCTCCTCCGTCACTCCTCCGTCATCATGCCCTGAAGGTCTGGCTTAGAACCAGCATACACGAAAGCATTGGGGCCCAGACGAGGCCCGTGGAGGCACACCAGCCTCCCGCTCCTACCCCACCCCTAGGACGAGGGCGACGGCGATCTCTCAGGGAGATGCCGCCTTGAGAAAACTTGGGCGGCAGCCCTCAAGGTCGGCACCCAGATACGGCGATGCCAATCTTGGATATCGGGAAGCGGTCGGAAATTGTTGTTGGCGCGTCGAGGCGGCAGTCCTGGCGACACGCCTTGCCCTGCGAGCTGATAGGTGTCGCTCCGATCCTTGGGACGGGAGGCTGCGAAAGGCTCGGGACGTCGACGCCTTGGGGACCTGGGCGTGGTCAGCGTGTCGCGCCCAAGCGTCATGGGCCGGAACCAGCGGCGCGACACATTGACCGTATGCTTCAGGCTGGTACAGCGCGGAGGGGCGGGGGGTGGCGGAGGGGAAGAAAACGGAGACCATGGCCAAGACTGAGCGCGAGAGACGTCGTGCCGGTCTTGGCCACCGTCGGCCTTGGTCAGCGTCAGCTCGTGGATCATCCCCGCGAAGTGGCGACGGCCGACATGGATCATGACCAAATTCGGCATTGACAAGATCCCGCGGCATCGTGGCCATGGTCCCTCTGCAGTGGAGGCCATTCCACAAGAAACCCAACCCCGAGTCCCCAGGACGTCCATGGATTTTTGGGTGTGGGAACGCCACGCTGTCCATAGCAGAACCATCGCAGTCCAAGAAAGAAGCCCAGGGCACCCTGGAGGCAAGCGGAGTGTGTCTTGGCATGGGCCTCCACTGCACTGCTTTTGTTCCAAAGTTCTGGCCGCTGGGGGCCCTCGCCGAGCCTCGGGACCGTCAACGAAGACGGCTCAGGATGAGAAGCTGGTCCCCGGGAACGGGCCCAGACCTCCGATGGAGAAACCACGACGTCGGGGGCCTGGGTCGGGCACGCTCGGGCTACCCAGGGAGGCGCACAGCGGAGGCCCGTCCACCGGAAACCTTCCACAAGAAGCCCGGCCCTGAGACTCCAGGACGCGCGCTGATTGCTTCCCAGGAGGAGGAGGAGGAGGAGGAGGAGGAGGAGGAGGAGGAGGAGGAGGGGGAGGAGAAGGAGGAGGAGCAGGAGGAGGAGGAGGAGGAGGAGGAGTGAGGGCTAGACGGCGGAGGGGAGGAGGAGGAGGAGGAGGAGGAGGAGGAGGAGGAGGAGGAGGAGAGGAGGAGGAGGAGGAGGGGGGCGGAGGACGAGGGGAGGAGGAGGAGGAGGTGGAGGAGGAGGAGGAGGAGAAGACGAGGAAGGGGGGGGGGGGCCCGCGCCGCCCCGCCTGTACTCGGCCAGCCTTTCTGCGTGGGTTGCCACGAACAGGCCACCTGGCGCAGCCCGCCGCCCGCTCCCCCCGCGGGCCGCCGCTGCCGCCGCGCATCCCCCGGGAGGAGAGGAACCGTCGAGTGCGGAACCTCCTCCTCCCTCCTCCCCTCCTCTCCTCTCAGAAAATCCTTCCCTCTTTCATCCTCAATCCTCCCTCCATCCTCCCTCCCCCCTCCTCCTCCCTCTTCCTCCCTCCTCCTCCTCCCACTCCCTCCTCCTCCCCCCTCCCCCCGAAGGGGAAGGCATCGAGCACGCATCCGTTGACATCCCTTCTCCCTCCTCACGCTCTCTCCTCCCTCCTTCCCCCTTCCCTGCCATCGAATCCCTCCTCCCACCCCTCCTCCCTCCTCGACCCTCCCGCCCCCCTCCTTCCTCCTCGCTCCTCCCGTTATCCTGCCTCCCTCCTCCCCCCCTCCCTCCCGCCTCCCAGCGGTGGCCAACGGGCCGCGCGGCTCCATCGGGCGAAGGGCGGCTGGGCGCCACAGACCCGGGGCAGCCCCTCCAGAGTGGGGGGCGCTGCTCCGGGGAGCGGCCAGGAGCGAGCCCCCCGCGCGCCGCATACCCAAAGGAGGTTCCTGGAGGAAGGGGGCGGCCAGAGGGAGGCACACGACGGCGCACAGTGCGACCAGAAGTTCTGGGTACGGATCCCTCCCACCTCCTTTCTCCTCCGTCGTGCTCCCTCACTCCGCCCTGCTCCATGGTCACCCCCCCCCTTCTTCCATCCTCTAGGCCCCCTCCCCCTGCGCACTCCCCTTCTCCCCTCCTCGTGTTCCCCCTTTTCTGCTCCACAAATCATGGGCCCCCCTCTGCCCTCCCCCTCCCAACAAGGGAGAGGAGAGAGGGAGGAGGAGGACGAGGAGGAGGAGGAGGAGGAGGAGGAGGAGGAGGAGGAGGAGGAGGAGGAGGAGGAGGAGGAGGAGGAGGAGGAGGGGGAGGAGGAGGGGGAGGAGGAGGAGGAGGAGGGAGGGGGAGGAGGAGGACGAGGAGGAGGAGGAGGAGGAGGAGGAGGAGGAGGAGAGACCCTGTCCCGCTGCTCTCTCGGACGACGTGACCGGCTTGCGCCCGCGGCGCGGCCTGCGGAGGCAAAAGAGGAGGAGGAGGAGAAGAACGAGCGAGAGGAGGAGGAGGAGGAGGAGGAGGAGGAGGAGGAGGAGGAGAAGAAGAAGGCTGGAGGAGCAGGGGGAGGTGGGAACTCAGCAATGATGCCGTCGTATCGTGCTCGACATGTGCGCAAGGGCGCCGACGTTTATTTTTTCGGCGACCAGACGCACAGTCCTTCTGGGGGCCGAAGTCGCTGGCCGCAGCCGTGTCCCCTTGCAGCGGCGAGAAGGCAAACCAGGAAATGCCGTAGGGCAAAACCAAAAATCGCGAGAGGGCAAACCCAGACTTGTTTAGGTCAAACCCAAGAAATCCGGGGGGAACAGAAATCGCGACGGGCACATCCAGAAATCATGGCAGACCCCAGACCCAGAAATTCCCCAAACCCGAGGTCGAGAATGTCAGTATACGACCCCCTAACCCAAAGCCGCACACCGTCAAACCTGTTCCAGAACCCAGAGCGAAAACTACAAACCCGACACCCGAGTCCATGCGCCCTCCTTCGGCGCGTAGTCCCACGAACTAGCAGACAATAAAAAACGATTAAGTTCACAAAGATCCCCTCTCTCGCCGTCGGCGTTCACTTTTACGCACCCCCCGCGATCCCTGATGCACATACCGCATTTGCTCCCTTTACAGAAAATATGGTTTCTACACATGCGGCCAAAAGCCCACAGGCAGCCAGCACAGGCCCTCAAGGCTACCCTCGCTGAGGCGGGCTGGCATGCTGAAGGCATTATCTTCGCCATCTGCGAGCAGCGTCGACTCGGTCCCCATCCCCAGTGGCATGTGGGATGCTGGGAACTAGACACCAACACCAACACAGGGTGTTGCCTCCACCGGGGGGACGATGCTCCTAGATGCTGGCGATGAGGGTGCTCTTTCGGCCACCTGGGAAGCCCGCCCTGGGAGGGGTGGGGGCAGGCGGGGCTGAGCCGTCGCCTCATCTCTCCCTGGCACTGAAAACAAACTGCCGACAACAATGCGTTTACGAACAGCGCACGGCATGCCACCCGTGAGTAAGCGCCCAAGGCTCGATCTCGGTTCTGGGCAATGATGCGCGCGAGCAGCGCGCCCCCGACATGATTGCCGCTGCGCGCCGCCGAAGCCTCGGCGAGCACCGTGAAGGCACAAGCAGTGGGATCCAGGCGCAGCGTCCGTCGCCCAGGGCACCACGTCGACCGATGACCGAACCCTCTACGCGCAAGCATCGAAGCACGGCCGGCATCTGAGAACCATCGGCCAATCGACCTGGAGCCAACGAGCCAGCACTCGCGCGAAGAAGCTGCAACGTTCTCGAAGCTCGAGGAATCAGGAGTGAACTCGTGAAGCCTCGCCTTGGCTCACTCCCAGGCTGTTGCTGCAGCGCTGCGCTGGCGCGTCCTTGCGGCGTTGCTCGCACGGCGCCCGCGCCAGGGGACACCACGCGCACCACGGCATCTCGGGCACAGTGGCCCAGCGGGGACGGAGATCGGCCAGAAGATGCTGAGAAAGGGGAAGGGAGGGAGGGAGCGAGGGATGGAGGGAGGGAGGGGGGGGGGAGGGGGAGAAGGAGGAGGAGGAGGAGGAGGAGGAGGAGGAGGAGGGAGGAAGTAGCTGTCCGTGGAAAGGAGGGAGGTCCCCGTCCCCGCCGTTCTCGGTCCAGCTGGCGATCTCCGTCTCTTCCTGCAGCGGCGCGGGTCGCGGGCGGAAGAGGGGGGGCGGCGGCGGCGCAGGGTGCCCGAGACTGGGGAGGGCTCTCGGGCCGCGAGGGAAGATTGCCCTGGCAGCGGAAGAAGGGTGACAGGGAGGCGAGGAACTGCGGAAAGAGCGAAGATGCGAAAGCATCAACCAACCGAGAGACTGACAGAGAAAGAGAGGCAGATCACTGACCTCAGAAGGACGGAAGCAAGAGACCGTGGTACACATATGCATTATACACAGAAAGAAGGGGTGGACAAGGAGTAGGGTAATCCATTCGTATGTTAGTCAAGGCGGACCCCAAACAGTGTGTTTCTAGCAATACATGCTGTGCAAAATTGAAACGATAAATGTGGTGCAATCTATGTAGAGCAATCGGTGTCTGTTGTGCCATGTGTGCTGAGCTGTCTCTTGTGCACTCGATATTGTGCTACGAATGCGGTGCGATCTAAGCAACGCAATGAAAACCATACAAAGCACAGCAGCGCAACGAAACGCAAAGCACTACAAAGCAACGCAAAGAAACGCAAAGCAACGCAAGGCAACGCAAGGCAACGCCACGCAAAGCCACACAAAGCACCGAGTACCAAAGCAAAGCAAGGCCAAGCAGCGCAACGCAAAGCAGCACGACGCAAGGCAGCGCAGAGCAAGGCAGAGCAATGCAACGAAGAGCAGTGCAACGACGAGGCGAGGCAACGACGGGGCGCGCACGGCGAGCGCCGAGCCGCCAGACCAGCAAGTTCGAACGGACGGTTCTCAGACATGGCTGTCAAGAACCTACGTCATGTCGGATGTGCTCACCAAGATTGACTGCTCCCGCCTGAAACATGCAGACACTTTGCGTGTACGACAACAGGACGGCGCTGGCCAGCATGAGAGGAACAGGGACAGCATGGAGACGCTGAAGGTGTTCGGTCGACGGGTGCTCTTCGATGCACTGGTGATCGGAGTTGACCTGCTCTTGGTACCAGCTGTGCGCCAACAGCGTGTCCCTTTCCTCCTCAGTCTCCGTCTTCGATTGCGGAGAGCCGGTCAGCATCACTCTCGGATACCACAAGCGTCTCAGGGACGCTCGTGTTTCCGCGTTCGTCACCATCCCGAGCGCCATCGGCTAAAGTCAGGAAATCTCGAAAGGACCTCGTCGAAAGAGTGCGCAAGTCTGGAAGCGACCAGGCACCGTATCAGTCGAGCATGACTGCTGCCTGTTATGTCTGGGATGTTGTGTGTAGTGTTAGTTGACCCGTAGAATCGGAAACCGGGCTGGACGTCGTTATCATGACATATCAGCGTAATGCGATCAGCACCTGGAAAAGGCGATAGGGTGTAAACGCATTTGGCCAACCTGATAGCTATGACTTGATCGATCCTGACGTTGGTTCTAATGATATAACGGAAAGCCATATGTATCTTGGGAGCCAAGTTGCTTCCAATTGGTAATCGGTACTCCTTGTTGAGGTCAGGAACGTAGCCGAACGTGGTCGGTGCCTTCCCCGCTGGGAGCGCAGAGATGTCGGAGATCATAGTGCGCATAGCCATGTTGGCCACACCTAATTCTCGCACCATAAGCACCTCAACGAGGAGGGTCAATCTCGCATCAGGAAATTGAATCACATTATCTCTGTTTCTAGATTTGGCCACGAATTGGCCACGTTCCTCGCTGATTTCGCTGACCCTACAAGGACCGTTCCAGCCTCCATGATCGTCCTTGGTCATCGTAGGTCGGTGATAGTCAATCGTGTCTCCCACTCGAAATACTCTGCCCCCATCCGCCATGGTCTTTGCCTGTAGGGCTCTCTTCACCTTAGCCACCGCAATGGCTTAGGTGATAGCCTCCTAGGCGCTTTCCCGCATACGTCGTTCTCTTTCTTGGCCAGTCGGTTCGGGAGCGTCAAGGTCAGGTCCTTCAAAGTCGGGCAGCACAGCTGGTTGGCGGCCTCCGTAAGCATTGCATGGGGAGAGACCGTCGTAGAAGGCAAACGCACTGCATACGATTAAGGCTTCAGCTAGAAGTCGATGGGAAGCTAGTGTGCATGACCCCTCGGAGTATTCCGCTTCGGGCTTCAATGGTGTTGGCATGCTGCACTGAAGAACGGAAGAGGATAGGAAAGCGAGGAGGAAAGGGAAGAGAAAATGGAAGAGGAAAGGGAAGAGGAAAGGAAAGGAAAAAGGAAAAAGGGAAGAGGAAGGAGAAGAGGGTAGGGAAAGGAGAGAGGAAAGGGAAGAAAAAAGCCCCTCAGACAGCCCGAATGCAGCCCCGGAAGGGGCCCAGGACAGCCCAAGAGAGCCCCAAGATGTCCCAGGAGGGCTTCAAGAGGCCGCAAAGACAGCCCCAAGGGACCCCCCAGGCGGCCGACCGGAGCCCGAAAGGACCTCAAGACTGCCAAAGAGTGTCCCAAGAGGGCTCCAAGACGGCCCCCACAGGAGCCCAAGACGGCCCCAAGACGGTCCAGGTGGGCCGCATGAGTCCCTCAAGGCATAGAGGCGAGTGGTGTCACAAGCTACAGCCTCCTGGGCATCGCCACGCAGTGTTGCGATGGCATGGTGGCGCAACTTGGCGCAGGCAGCTGGACAGAAAATGAACAAGTGAGAAGGGATCGGGGAGGAGAGGGGGAGCGGGCAAGCCTGCTTCTGCAGCCCCGACTCCCAAACGATTGTGGTGCACGGAGCGGAGAGAAGGCTCTCGCGATTCGGCGCGACCAGTCTCCCTCCTGCCCCGGCGCACCGCAGAAAACAGCAAACGCGTTTGCCAATCAGCCGACGTCAGCGACAGCGTCAGCCCACCCTCCTCCTCCTCCTCCTCCTCCTCCTCTCCCCCACCCTCCTCCTCCTCCTCCTCCTCCTCCTCCTCCTGCATCCTCTCCTCCTCCTCCTCCTCCTCCTCCCCTCCTCCTTCTCCTCTCTCTTCCTCCCTCTCCCTCCTCCTCCTCCTCCCTCCTTCCCCCCCTCCTCCCTCTTCTCGCTTCATTCCTCTCCTCCTCTCCTCCTCATCCTTTCTCTCTCCTCCTCTCCTCCGCATCATCATCATCATCATCATCATCATCATCATCATCATCATCATCATCATCATCATCATCATCATCATCATCATCATCATCATCATCATCAGCATCATCATCATCATCGTCATCATCATCAGCATCATCATCATAATCAGCATCATCATCATAATCAGCATGATCTGATTCATCATCATCAGCAGCATCATCATTGTCATCATAATCAGCATCATCAGCAGCATCCTCATCAGCATCAGCATCAGTAGCAGCATCGTCCTCATTATCATCCATCATCATCATCAAGCAGCAGCAGCACCACCATCATCGTCATCATCATCATCCTCATCATCCTCATCATCATCATCATCACCATCATCCTCGTTCACCACATCCTCATCCCTCCACCACTATCCCGAAACGCCACACATCAAGCATTGACCAGGACCCACCCTGGTGTCACCGCAACCTCTTCCAAAAATATGGTGGAGTCCCTCGGTCCTCCAGTTTCTTGCACATCATACGGCTGTAGGCGTTCAGCTCTATGTCCGCGTCGCTAGGCCTCCCGCGCTTCCTCATCCTTCTCCTCCTCCGCTTCCTCCTCATTCTCTTTCTCCTCTTCCTCCTCCTCATCCTCCAAATCCTCAACCTCAAACCATCATCACATTCAGGCACTTGAGGCATAGTAAGCGGATAGACACGCTCGCCACATTCCACGAGGGGGAAAATGCGCGCTCCCGGGCGAAAGTCTCTTGATCACTCTTGGAGCCTGCTAGCGCCCACGAGAGACCAATGCAACGACGACGGCGGCGGCGACGACGGCAACGATGATGGCGGCGACGACGACGACGGCGGCGACACAAAGAGAGAACAAACAGCGAAGGCCATGATAGCCGTCGGAAGAAGAAATGCACAACTCCCCCAACTCATCGTGTTCCTCCTCCCCCTCCTCCTGCTCCTCCTCGTTCTTCAATGGCTCTCGCTTCACTCTCCCAATCCCTGATCGAAGGAGCTGCCTAACTAAAAAAAACATCAGCCTAGACCACCACTCCGCCTCCCCGTTAGGTTTAATATGAGGTCTTAGTGGCTAGGGCGAGGTAATCTTGAATTCCCGCGACCAGGGAAGGTCCCCTCTCAACAGCTGCCTCCGCTGCTGGACAAAAGCATTGGCACTGGGCTGTAGCAGCTGTCGTGGGGTCCCCACACAGAAAGCCCAACACCTCGGGCACATCACAACATGCAGGGTGTGGGAACCAAGGCTGCGCAGGAGGGGGTCAGGGCTGTCCAGAAACCCCTCGGGTTCTGACCACCAAAAACACGGGCACAGTCTAAACCGCCCCATTCACGCCCAACTCTGCGGGCCCCACCTCCTCGTCATCATCATCAGCAGCAGCATCATCAGCATGATGATCATCATCATCATCATCATCATCATCATCATCAGCAGCAGCAGCAGCAGCATCATCGTCATCGACGATTGCTGTGGGCTCTGGCATCAGATGTCGTGCCTTGTGCCTCGCCCAAGCTTTGTGCTGCTATCAGTGGCGCTACCTGGTCTCGCCTCCTCGCCTGCGAGCGTGCGCCTGACCCCGACACCAGGGATGGAGGCGCTGGCTGCCCGCATCAGGCAACGCGATGAGGCAGCCGCAGCCACACCAGCACGCCACAAGGGCTAGCGTGCGATGTGTTTCTATGTTTCGCCGCGGGGCCTCCGAGGACAACGTCCTCGTCCTCATCATCATCATCATCATCATCATCATCATCATCATCAGCATCATCATCATCATCATCATCATCATCATCATCATTATCATCATCATCATCATCCTCATCATCCTCATCATCCTCATCGTCCTCATCATCCTCATCATCATCATCCTCATCATCATCATCATCATCATCATCATCATCATCATCATCATCATCATCATCACCTTCATCATCACGACCACCACCACCACCACCATCATCATCATCCTCATCAGCAGCAGCATCATAAACATAAGTATAGAAATAATACTCATAATCAGCAGAAGCAGCATCATCATCATCGTCATCATCATCGTCATCATCATCGTCATCATCATCATCATCAGCATCATCATCATCATCATCATCAGCAGCAGCATCATCATTAGTCCCCTCCACACCCTTCGCCTCACTTCCTCCACCCTCCTCCCCCTCCTCCCTCTCCCCATACCCCTTCCCTTTCCCGCCATGCCTCCCCCCTTGAGGGTCAACATGATAGGGGGTCGGATCAGGGGGGAGGGGGGGAGGGAACATCGAGCTGGAATCGGCTGTACATCGCCGATGTATTGCCGATAAGCCCCCGACAGCAATTCGCAGGTTCCTTGACGGAGTGAGCTGTGGGGGCCCTATCGGCGATGAATGGGCGATTGGAGGTCGATGCATCCCCCCTGAGCCTATCCCCCCCCTTAACGTTGCCCCTTGACTCTTCGGGTCATGACTAGGGTCTCCGGCGGCCGTTCGGGACGATCCAGGCACCCCTGGCACGCCCCTGGCGAGGCGCAGCTGCCGGATAGCATCCCGAGGCTGGAAAACCACCGAGAACCAACGAGCGTCCAAAACCTGGAACCTCGTTGCCCCAGATCGCTCCATCCTCACCACTCGTCGCCATCGCTCCTCCCTCGTGAGCCCGAGAGGCGGCCGCTGGAGGGCAGCAGGGGCCTGAGGCGCCACAGCATTCCCGCGGAGTGCCAGGTCGTCCCGGCCGTGAGCTGGTGCCTCCGCGGCCGCCGCGGCGTCGTCGTCGCCGTGTTCCTCCTATTCGTCATGCCGCTGCCGCCGGTGGCTTGGGCTCCTCATCCTCCTCATCCTCCGCCTCCTCATCCTGCTCCTCCCTGTCTCTGATGTTAGGCGGACTGAGATCAGCACGCATCTACTCCTCCTCCTTCTCCTCCTCCTCCTCCTCCTCTTCCTCCTCCCCCTCCTCCTCCTCCTCCTCCTCCTCCTTCATCACTTGTCTTTATACTACACTCCTTCCCGTCGCACACTCAGACGTGTCGGCAGGGCGGGCTGGGCGTTTCGCCTGATACTCCCTCACCGCTTGTGATCCTGAAGCTTGAAGTGTACAACAGCTTCAAGGATGTAGGACGGCACGCCTTCAAAATGTCTCTCTCGACTTAACGCCGCGCGAAATTGCCTTCAAAGTTTGCAACAGCTTCAAAGATGGAGGGCATGTCGGTTTCAAAATGTGGCTCTCGCCAAAGCTCCGCACACATTCGTTTGAAAGGTTTGCAACAATTTCAAAAATTGAGGCTGGCTATTTTCCCAAATGTGGCTCTCGCCTTAGCGTCCCGCACATTCGGTCTTCGTATCAGATTCAAGGCTGCGTATGGCTGAAGACTGAGGAACGGTGATCTGGCACGGCTTCGCATTTTCTGGGCGGAACAGTCACGTTGATTCACGGTGCTGAAATCCTAGGAGTGGCGTTCTGGCACTATTGGGGATTGTCAGGACGCAACAGTCGCGTTGATCAGCGGCGTTGAAGTTACAAGAATAATGTTGGCACGATTGATGATTATCAGACGGTTGTCTTCTCATGGGCCACTACCCGCAAGAAATATAAATCCTTGCAGGGACCTGTGAAGAGAGAACTCAGAGAGAGGGTGAATTGCGACATCGTTGATGCGTCTTGAGTTTACACTGGTCCTCGTCCTCACCCTCCGCCTCCTCATCCTCCTGCCACTCCTCCTTCTTTGACGCTAAGCAAACTTGGATCAGCACGGATATTCTCATCCTCCTCCTCCTCCTCCTGCTCCTCCTTGTGCTCGATGTTAGGCGACCTCAGATCATCACAAATATACTCCTTGTCCTCCTCATCCTCCTCCCCCTCCTCCTCCTCCTCCTCCTCCTCCATCATCTCTATTCTGTATAATGAACTCCTCCCTGTCGCTCACCCAGACGCGTCGGTAGGGTGGGCTGGGCGTTTCGCCACAGAGTTCCTCACCACTTCGGATCCTGGAGCTTGACACTTGCAGCAGCTTCAGGGATGCAGGGCGGCACGTGTTCGACATGTGGACATCGCCTTAGCGCCGCGCACGCTCGCCTTGCAAGTTCGCAACAGCTTCAAAGATGGAGGGCTGGTCGCCTTCACAATGCTGCTCTCGCATTCAAGCGCTGCGCACCTTCGTCTGAAAAGTTCGCAGGCAAGTTCAAGGGTGAAGGGCGGTTCCTTTCAGAACGTGGCTCTCGCATCAGCGCCACGCACACTCGCTTTTAAAATTCGCAGCAGTGTCAGAAAGATTGAGGGCCGGTCGGTTTCAAGATGCGCATCTCGCCTTAGCGCCGCGCACGTTCGGCT
Source organism: Prorocentrum cordatum (assembly GCA_963575745.1). Taxonomy (NCBI): domain Eukaryota; class Dinophyceae; order Prorocentrales; family Prorocentraceae; genus Prorocentrum; species Prorocentrum cordatum. The sequence goes on along the minus strand of CAUYUJ010018296.1, from coordinate 26,342 downwards.
TAAAGTTCCCGACACGTGGAAGGAATCGTACGGCCGTCGTCCCAAGAATAGTGTGCTGGCACGGTCTCGGATTGCCAGGACAACAGTCACGTTGATTCGCGGTATAGGAATCCCGGGAATCGTTTCTGACGCGCTTTAGATTCGTCCGGGCGCAACAATGACGTTGATTCGCGGCGTTGAAGTCCCAGAGACGGTGTTTTGGCACGGTTGAACATTCTCAGACGTTTCCCTTCCAATGGGGACGACCCGCAGGCAAGACTTATTCTTCCAGGGACATATGAAGAGGGAACTTGGAGGGAGGGCTCCTTACAAAATCATTGATGCGCTGATGCGCCTTGGGCATACACTGGCCAGCCTCCTCCTCCTCATCATCCTCATCCTACCTCCTCCCTCCTCCCTCCTGCCTCCTCCTCCCTCCTCCTCATCCTCCCTCCTTCTCCTCCTCCCGTCCTCCTCCTCCGCCTCATCCTCCTCCTCCACCTCCTCCTTCTCCTCTTCCTCCTCCTCCCTCCTCCTCCTTTTCCTCCTCATCCTCCTCCGCCTCCTCCTCATCCTCCTCCTCCGCGGCCTCCCTCTCTCTCTATCTCTCTCTCTCTCTCTCTCTCTCCTTCTCCTTCTCCTCCTCCACCGCCTCTTCCTCCTCATCCTCAGTATCCTCCTCCTCTCCTCCTCCACCACCTCCTCCTCCTCCTCATCCTCCTCCTCCGCTTATTCCTCCTCCTCCTCCTCATCATCATCATCATCATCATCATCATCATCATCATCATCATCATCATCATCATCATCATCATCATCATCCCCATCCTCATCCTCATCCTCATCATCATCAGCATCATCATCAGCATCATCATCATCAGCAGCAACATCATCATAATCACCATCATCAGCATCCTAATCATCATCATCATCATCATCATCATCATCATCATCATCATCATCAGCATCATCATCATCATCATCAGCATCAGCATCAGCATTAGTATCATCATCCCCATCATCATCAGCAGCAACATCAGCATCCTCATTATCATCATCATCATCATCATCATCATCATCATCATCATCAGCATCAGCATCAGCATCAGCATCAGCATCATTGTCATCAGCAGCATCATCATCAGCAGCAGCATCATCATCAGCATCGTCAGCATCACCAGCATCATCAGCATCGTCATCAGCATCAGCATCAACATCATCATCATCATCCGCATCGTCATCAGCATCAGCATCATCATCACCAGATTCAGCATCATCGTCATCATCATCATACTCATCATCATCATCAGCATCATAATCATCAGCATCATAATCAGCATCAGCATCAGCATCACCACCATCAGCATCACCACCACCTCCACCACCATTACAACCACCAGCACCACCATCAGTATCATCATCATCATCATCATCATCATCATCATCATCATCATCATCATCAGCATCATCATCAGCATCATCATCATCAGCATCAGCATTGTCATCCTCGTCGGCGTCGTCGCCGTCATCGTCAGCATCATCATCGTCATCATCTTCGTCATCAGCCTCATCATCATCATCATCGTCGTCGTCATGATCATCACCATACTCATACTCGTCATCATCATCATCAGAATCGTCATCGTCAGCATCATCAGCATCATCATCAACACCGTCAGCAGCAGCATCATCAGTATCATCCGCATCATCGTCATCATCATCAGCATTACCATCAGCATCATCAACAACAGCATCTTCAGTGTCATCAACATCATCATCAGCAACAGCATCATCCTCATTAGCAGCAGCATCATCATCAGAATCATCATAATCATCATCGGCATCACCATCGTCACCATCGTCATCGTCATCATCAGCAGCATCATCATCATCAGCGTCATAATCGTCATCAACAGCATCATCAGCATCAGCAGCATCATCATCATCATCAGCATCATCATCAACAGCATCATCATCGTCATCATCATCATCGCCATCGTGATCATCATCAGCATCATCATCATGATCATCATCATGATCATCATCATCGTCATCATCATCAGCAGCATCATCAGTATCATCCTCATCACCATCATCATCATCAGCAGCATCAGTATCAGCATCATCAGCATCAGCAGCATCATCATTATCAGCATCATCATCACCACCACCACCACCATCATCATCATCATCATCATCATCATCATCATCATCATCATCATCATCATCCGCCTCCTCTTCCTCCTCCGCCTCCTCCTCCTCCTCCTACTCCGCCTCCTCCTCCTCCTTCCTCCTTCCTCCTCCTTCGCCTCCTTCTACTACTACTCCTCGTCCTCCTTCGCCGCCGCCTTCTTCTCCTCCTCCGCATTCTCTTCCTCATTATCCTCCTCCTCCTCCTCCGCCTCCTCCTCCACCGCCGCCGCCACCGACGACGACGACGACGCCTCCTCCTCATAATCCTCGTGCTCGACCTCGTCCTCCTCCTCCTCCTCGTCCTCATCCTCCTCCTCCTCTTCCTCCTACTTCTCCTTCTCCTCCTCCTCTTCCTCCTCCTCTTCCTCCTCCTCCTCCTTCTCCTCCTATTCCTCCTCCTAGCTGCCTGCTCCTCCTGCTCCTCCTGCTCCTCCGCCTGCTCCTCCGCCTCCTCCACATCCTCCTCCTCCTCCTCCTCCTCCCTCTCCTCCTCCTCCTCTTCCTCCTCCTCCTCTCATCATCATCCTCCTCCTCCTCCTCCTCCTCCTCCTCCTCCTCCTCCTCCTCCCCCTCTTCCTCCTCCTCCTCCTCCTCCTCCTCCTCCTCCTTCCTCCTTCCTCCTCCTTCGCCTCCTCCTACTACTACTCCTCGTCCTCCTTCGCCGCCGCCTTCTTCTCCTCCTCCGCATTATCTTCCTCATTCTCCTCCTCCTCCTCCGCCTCCTCCTCCACCGCCGCCGCCACCGACGACGACGACGACGCCTCCTCCTCATAATCCTCGTGCTCGACCTCGTCCTCCTCCTCCTCCTCGTCCTCATCCTCCTCCTCCTCCTCCTACTACTCCTCCTTCTCCTCCTCCTCCTCCTCCTCCTCCTCCTCCTCCTCCTCCTCCTCCTCATCCTTCTCCTCCGCCGCCTCCGCCTCCGCCTCCGCCTCCTCCTCCTCCTCCTCCTCCTCCTCCTCCTCCTCCTCCTCCTCCTCATTCTCCGCCTCCGCCTCCGCCGCCTCCTCCTCCTCCTTCTCCTCCTTCTCCTCCGCCGCCTCCTCCTCCTCTCCTCCTCCTTCACCAACCCCAGCAAATCGATCCAGGGGTGGACGCCGACGTGAAAGTGATGCCGTCGCAGCTGCAGATCCAGCCCCATCACTCGCCAGGACTCCCAGCGGAGCCGAGTGCGCCGAGCTCGAGTGGGGACCTCCGCCTCCGCGACCCATCGGTTGCAGAGAAGGCGGGGTGGGGGGCCAGGCTGAATGTCGTGAGCAGTGAGACCAGCAGCCCTGTAATTTTTAGCGGGGTCCGACCTGTCAGCGTTAGAAAGCCCTTCCGTCCAGCCATCTTCTGCCAATGAGACTACGTATTGCCGGCAAGAAGCCAGCAAGCAGCAGGCGGGCTCCCATCCAGCAGCGGCAGGCCCTTTCCTTTTTTTCTCGCTTCTCGTGCCGACAGCAGTGAGAAGGTGGATTGGGAGTGGTGGGAGAGGGGGGAGGAGAGTGCTCTCAGCAGACTGGGGCCCGCCTCCACGGGGAGGTACCGCAGGCCGCCTGCGTCCGAGGGTCAACCCGCAGTGTGTCAAGTTGAGGCACAGACCCCCCAGGGCCTTATCCTCATCCTCATCCTCCTCCTCCTCCTCATCATCAGCATCATCATGAGTATCATCGCCAGCATCCTCATCAGCATCAGCAACGTCATCAGTATCACCATCATCATCATCATCATCAGCAGCATCATCATCATCGTCATCACTATCCACCTCCACTTCCTGATCCTCACCCTCCTCCTCATCCTCCTCCGTCTCCTCCGTATCATCATCATCATCATCATCATCATCATCATCATCATCATCATCATCATCATCATCATCATCATCATCATCATCATCATCATCATCATCACCATCATCATGAATCATCATCATCACCATCATCATCATCATCATCATCATCAGCAGCAGCAGCAACATCAGCATCAGCATCTTCATCCTCAGCAGCAGCATCATCATCATCAGCAGCAGCACCAGTATCATCATCATTAGCATCACAATCAATATCATCATCAACATCATCAGCATCCTCATCATCAGCATCAGAATCATCGTCATCATCTCCATCCTCTTCCTCATCCTCCCCCTCGTCCTCCTCCTCCGCCTCATCCTCCTCGTCCTCCTCGTCCTCGTCCTCATCATCATCAGCATCATCATCATCATCATAATCATAATCATCAGCATCACCATCATCATCATCATCATCATCATCATCAGCATCATCATCATCATGACCATCATGATCAGTATCCTCATCATCAATGCCATCATCAGCAGCAGCAGACTCAGCATCACTCTCATCAGCATCATCATAATGAGCATCATCATCACCATCATCAGCAGCAACAGCATCATCATCAGCAGCATCATCATCAGTTGCTTCATTACCATCCTCATCAGCAGCAGCATCCGCATCAGCGGTATCATCATCATACTTTGTATCATCACCACCGTCATCATCATAATCATCATCATCAAAATCATCACCACCATCGTCAGCATCATCATCAGCATCATCATGCGCACCATCGTCATCACCATCGTCAACATCATCCTCGTCATCAGAAGCAGCATCATAATCATCAGCATCATCATCAGTCTCATCAGAATCATCAGCAGCAGCCTCAGCATCCTCATCATCATCATTATCAGCATCAGCAGCAGCAGCATCACCATCCTCATCCTCAGATCATCATCAGCAGCAGCAGCAGCAGAATCGTCATCATCGGCGGCGACATCATCACCATCATCATCATCACCATCATCATAATCATCAGCCTCATCAGCATCATCGCCATCACCATCAGCAAAAGCAGCGGCAGCAGCATCGACATCGTGATCATCATCAGCATCATCATCGTCATCTTCAGCCGCCTTATCATCATCATCATCATTATCAGCAGCAGCATCATCATCAGCATCGGCATCATCATCGTCATCGTCATCATCAGCAGCATCATCATCAACATCATCATCTGCCTCGGCATCATCATCAGCAGCAGCAGCATCAGTAGAATCATCAGTATCAGCATCATCATCAGCACTGTCGCAATCAGAATCAGCAGCATCATCAGCAGCAGCATCAGCATCAGCATCAGCATCAGCATCATCACCAGCAGCATCATCAGCAGCATCAACATCATCATCATTCGTCTCCTCCTCCCCCTCGTCTTCCTCGTCTTCCTCCTCCTCCTCCTCCTCCTCCTCTCCTCCTCCTCCTCCTCTTGCGCCTCCTCCTCCTCCTCCTCCTCCTCCTCCGCCTCATCCTCCTCCTCCTCCTCCTCCTCCTCCTCCTCCTCCTCCTCCTCCTCCTCCTCCGTCTCGTCTTCCTCCTCCTCCTCCTCATCATCATCCTCCATTCCTTTTTCTTATAGATAGCTTTTCCCTGTCGCACCCCGAGGCCAGTTTTCAGGGCGGGCCGGGCGTTTCGCCTCACACGTCCTCGTCATTTGTGATTCTGAAGCATAAAAATTGGCAACGGTTTCAGATGGAGGGCGGGTCGGTTTCAAAATGTGGCTCTCGCCTTAGCGCCGCGCACACTCGTTGAAAATTGCAAGAGCTTCACGGATTGAGGGCGACCCGCTTTCAAAATGTGGCTCTCGCCTTGGCGCCGCGCACATTCGTTAAACATTTGCAGGGGATTGCACGGATTGAGGGCGATCCGTTTTCAAAATGTGGCTCTCAACTCAGCACCGCGCGCATTCTATTTAAAAATGTGTAAGGGTTTCACTGATTGAGGGCGGTCGCACATTCGATTATAAAGTGTGCAAGAGTTTCACGGGTTCCCATCATCAACGTACCAGAAATGGTGTTGTGGAAGGACTCAGGATTATGAGGGCGCACAGTTACGTTGATTCGTGAGGTTGAAGTTCCAGCAATGGCGTTCTGGCACGATTCAGGATCGTCAAGACGCAACATTCAAGTTAATCGGTGGCGTTGGAATCCCGAGAACAATGCTTTTGCATGCTTCAGGGTCTTCAAACGGGTGTCTTCCAACGAGGCAGTTCCCTCAATGGAAATGAACAGTTGTAGGGGCCTATGAAGTAGGACCTTAGGGGGAGGGCTTATTCCAATATCGTTGATGACTCTTGGGTTTACACTGGTCCTCTTCCTCCTCTTCCTCCTCCTCCTCCCCTTCCTCCTCCTCTACCTCCTCCTTCTCCTCCAATGATTCCTCCTCCTCATCATCATCATCAGCAGCAGCATGATCATCATCATCAGCATCATCCTCAGCATCATCATCAGCAGCTTCAGCGTCATCATCGTCATCATCATTAGCAGCAGCAGCATCAGCATCAGCATCAGCATCATCACCATCAGCAGCAACATAATCCTCATGATCCTCATCAAAATCAGCAGCAACAGCATCAACATCTTCATCCTCGTCATCAGCATCAGCAGCATCGTCATCACCAGCATAAGAAATAAAAAGAACACAAGTAAGAATAATAAGAATACTAAGTATGATCATCATCAGCAGCATCATCATCAGCAGCATCATCATCGGCATCAGCAGCCGCAGCATCATCAATATCGTCGTCGTCGTCATCATCATCATCATCATCATCATCATCATCATCATCATCATCATCACAATCGGCATCAGCATCATCATCGTCATCATCATCAGCAGCATCCGCATCATCATCAACATCATCATCGTCGTTTTCGTCGTCAGCAGCATCATCAGCAGCATCAACAGCAGCAGCATCAGCATAATCAGCATCATCAGCAGCATCATCATCCGCATCATCAGCAGCAGCATCATCAGCATCGTCAGCATCATCATCCTCATAATCATCACATCACATCACCATCACCATCATCATCAGCATCATCGTCATCGTAATCATTCTCAACATCATCGACATGATCAGCATCAGCATCGCCAGCTTTATCATCTACAACATCAACCACATCATCATCATCAGCAGCAGCATCATCAGCATCAGTATCCTTGTGGTTAGCATCATCATCATCATCATCGTCATCAGAATCATCATCATCGTCATCCGCATCAGCATCATCATCATCATCACCAGCATCAGCATCATCATCATAATCATCAGCATCATCACCATCATCATCGTCAGCATCATCTTCATCAGCATCAGCATCAGCATCACCACCATCAGCAGCACCACCACCTCCACCACCATCACCATCACCATCACCACCATCAGTATCATCATCAGCATCATCAGCATCAGCATTAACATCCTCGTCGGCGTCGTCGGCGTCATAGTCATAGTCATCATCATCATCATCATCATCATCATCATCATCATCATCATCGTCATCATCATCGTCATCAGCATCATCATCGTCGTCGTCGTGATCATCACCATACTCAGCTTCGTCGTCATCATCAGTATCGTCATCGTCAGCAGCATCAGCATCATCATCAACACCGTCAGCAGCAGCATCATCAGTATCATCCACATCATCGTCATCATCATCATCATCATCATCATCATCATTACCATCATCATCATCATCTTAAACAACAAAATCATCTTCAGCGTCATCAGCATCATCATCAGCAACAGCAGCATCATCATCATCATTAGCAGCAGCCTCATCAGCATCATCATCGGTATCACCATAGTCACCATCGTCATCGTCATCATCATCAGCATCATCATCAGCAGCATCATCATCATCAGCATCATCATCAGCAGCATCATCATCGTCACCATCATCATCATCGCCATCGTCATCATCATCAGCATCATCATCAGCATCCTCATCAGCAGCAGCATCATCATCATCAGCAGCAGCAGCATCGTCGGCATATTCAGCATCACCATCAGCATGAGCAGCACCATCATCAAACGAAACAACAACATCAGCAACGTCATCACCATCAGCAGCAGCATCATCAGCAGCAGCATCGTCATCCTCATCATAATCATCAGCAGCAGCCTCAGCATCCTCATCGTCACCATCTGCAGCCATCACCATCAGCAGCAGCAGAATTCTCATCATCAGCATCATCCTCACCATCGTCAGCATAATCATTCGCATCATCATATTATCATCGTCAGCATCATCATCAGCAGAATCAGCATCATCAGCAGCATCAGCATCATCATCATCACAGCATCATCATCACCAGCATCATCAGCATCAGCATCATCATCACCATCGTCATCGTCATCATCGTCAGCAGCATCATCATCAGCATCATCATCCGCCTCCTCCGCCTCCTCCTCCTGCTACCCCTCCTCTTGCGTCTCCTCCGCCTCATCCTTCTCCTCCTCCTCCTCCTCCTCCTCATCATCATCATCCTACTCCTCATCCTCCTCCTCCTCCTCGTCCTCCTCCCCCTCATCATTATCATCATCATCATCATCATCATCATCATCATCATCCTCATCATCATCATCATCATCATCATCATCATCATCATCATCATCATCATCATCATCATCATCCTTCTCCTCTTCCTCCTCCTCCATCTCCGCCTCCTCCTCCTCTGTTTCCCTCTCCCTCTCCCTCTCACTCGTCTTCTCCCTCGCCCTCGCCCTCTCCCTCTCCCTCTCATCCTCTTCCCGTGCCTCGCAGCTGGGCATTGGTCCAGTAACCCGTCTCGGGGCCCCCCTACTCAGGCGGGGGAGGATTTTGACAGTCCAGGACAGCAGCGCGTCCGAGAGGCCTGCGGCCGTGAGTCGAAGCATTCCCCGTTCCTCATGATCGCCAGGTGGAACTTCCAAACTTTTGGTCGGCAATGTCCCGGTTTAGGGGACCGTGGACCCGTCCCGAGCACCGTCCTTTCCGCACGCTCGAGCGCGGCCACAGGATATCCCAGGAGCGCAGGCAGCAGCACAACGTTCGGAACGGCGTGGCCGTCCCGAGATCCCCCAGGGCAGTCGACGGACCCAGCTCGCAGTCCCTCAGCTCTCGGCTTCTGGGCCGCGGCGCAAAGGCACGAGCGCCTGCACCACGCAAGCCCCTGCACAATCCGAGGAATGGCGACTGAAAGGCCGTCTCGAATCTGAAGCACACTTCGGCTGCTCCTCGCAAGCCTCCGTGGGACGTGACATTGACCACGCTGCGGCCAGCCAGCTGCTAGTAGCAGGAACAAGCATGCTCCGAATCAGAACTGCCGTCACGCGAAGCTTACCAACTAGAGCCATGAGCAACACCAAAACATCGACTCTCCTGCACACTTGCTAATGATGTTAGCGTTCAGGAACATCTCTTCGCGATGGCCACAACACAAAAACCCAAAGTTCCTTCTTGGCCAGGCTGTGATGGCAGCGCGCCAATCGCTGCGCGAAGGCAAGCATGTGAGGAGCCAAGGCCCCCAACGCGAGCAGCCTCTCGATGAGCACGGCGTTGACGCCCGCCTGCCCTTCCATCCGGTCGGCTGGGTGCGACCGCAGCAGGGTCTCAAGGGGATAGCATTTAGGTCGGGCCTGTCCCCCTGCAGGTGGATTGTGGGCGAAAGCTTAGAGATACCAAAAACAAATGCTCCAACTATGCTCAAAAATAGTCCAAAAACCGTCCCCTGACTATCTTTACCTATTCTTAGAAATCCCTCCTGTAGAGGGACACGCCCGACTTAAGGATAGCATCAGAGACCTGTTGAGATGGGCGCCTGGATTTCCCCTGCACATCACAGGCTCTTCCCGAGGCGGGGTGCCCCAAAAGCGCTGCCTGAAAACGAAGCCAGTGCAGCAAATCCCCGACCCCCCCCCGCCCGTGGAAAACCACCCGACAACCCCCCCCCCTGAGAATTTTGTTGTCGGGAGCCTTGAGACGGGGGTCAATGCAAACGGGGGCCAGTCGGAGCGCCCGATCTTGCAGGATCCTGCAGGGCCAGGGTCGCATTGACCCGGGTTTGGGTGCAGGGTCCTGCAGGATCTTGCAGGATCTTGCAGGATCTTTCGCATTGACCAAGGTTTGGGCGCAGGATATTGCAAGATCTTGCACGATTCTGCAAGGCCTGGCTGACCCGGGTCTGGATTGACCCGGGTCAGAAGATCCCCGATGTTGGGGGGGGGGCCCAGGCCCGGGGAAGGGGGGGGGAGAGGTAAACCCCTCAACAAAAACTGAAGCCCACCCTTCAGGCGGGGCTTTGCCCCAAAAACTCCCCTCCCCCCCCCAGGCGGGGCTTTGCTCCAAACATTCCCCCAACCCCCCCCCTTCAGGAGATTGCGTATGAAGGTTAGAAGGGGGCTTGGTGGGGTTTCAAAAATGTCCTGGCCAGCCTCGAGCAACTCCAGTTCGCGGGAACTCCCCCTGGAAAACCGCCCTAACCCTTCCTGAGAAAGGGTTTCGTTGTTTGTTCCCCTCGACCCCCCCTCAGGGCGTTCTTGGACAGGTTAGGGGAGGTTAAGGGGGGTTTTACATCGGACCCATTTGGGGGAGGACGCTAGAGGGGGTATGTTTGTTGTCCCCCGAACCCCCCTCAGGGATTTTTGTTAGGGGCTAGGGGAAGGTTTCAAAAGTTTGTCCCCTGGAACCCCCTCCTCACGGAGAGTTTTACGGTGGTTAAGACAGGTTCCGAAAGTTTCCCCTCGGACCACCCCGTCAGAGAGAGTTTGGGGAGGGATCAGAGGGTTAGGGAAGCTTTTCCCCCGGAACCCCCCCAGTGAGGGTAGGGTAAAAGGATGAAAGGTCTTTTACCCCAGAACCCCCCCCAGGAGGTTATGGGAGGGGCTAGGCGGAATGGCATGGTTTTCCATGGAACCTCCCCTCACGAAGGGTTTTTGGAGTGGCTCGGGGGGCTGAGGCGGTTTTCCCCCAGGGACCCCCCCCTCCAGGGCGGTCTTTGGGAAGGCAACATATCTTAGAATGTCTGTTTCCCCCGGAACAACCCCCCCTCAGGGTTCTTGTCCCCTGGACACCCCTCAGGGGCAGTTGCTGGGGGTAGTGATGAAGCTGGGTTACAAGGCTTTTCCTTCGGACCCTCCCCCCCCCCCAGGGAGCGGGAAAAGGGAGGGGCGCAGGGGATTGGGAAGATTTCCCCCAGAACCCCGCTCTCAGGGAGGGGGTCGAGCGGGGTCAGGGAGGTTTTCCCCCCGACCCACCCCCTCAGAAGTTGTCCTTGGGAGGGCGAGGGGAGGCTAGAGTTGTTGTTGTTGTTGTTGTTATTCCCTGGACCACCCCTCCAATTTTTGTTGGGGGGGCTAGGGTAGGTTAGGGAGTTGTCCCCCCGACCGCCCCCCCCCCCTCAGGGTTTTGTCTGGGGGTGTCAGGGTTTCCCCTCAGGGAGGGTTTTCGGGGGTTTAGAGGGGGTTAGGGAAGTTTCCCTTGCGGACTCCCCCCCTCAAAGGGAATTCGTGGAGGGGGGGGTCCCCCCGGAACCTGCCCTCAAAGGGTGCTTTTGGGAAGGGTTAGGCGGGGTGACAGGATTTTCCCCTGGAGCCGCCCCTTGGGGGGGGAGGGTTAGGGGGGGCTAGGGAGATTAGGCGCACCGCTCCAGGCGATTAAACAAACACTTGGGGAGAGGCCTTGTCTAGCAGAGGGTGGTGCAGAGCAGAGGAGCACGTCTAGTACCAAGGATGCTTGTTTAATCAGCATGGGGGGGCCTCGTCTAGTTGCGGGTGGTGCACAACAAAGGGGCACGTCTTGAACCAAGGATGCTTGATTAATCAACTTGGGGAGGGACCTCGTCTAGAAGAGGGTGGTGCAAAGCGGAGAAGCACGTCTAGTACCGAGGACGTCTCTCTAATCAGCGACTAATCAGCTATGGGGGGGGCACGTCGGAGTTCTGGTGCTAGTGGAGAGAGTGATGGCGGAGCTGCTGGTGGTAGCGAGGCTAGACGTGCAGCTCTGCTGCACACCACCCTCCGCCAGACAGGGCCCCTCCCGAAGGTAAATAATCAGCACGTTGGGAGGGGATTCGCCTGGAAAAGGGTGGTGCACAGCAAACGGGCACGTCTAGTACGGAGGATTTCGTTTGAATCAAATCAGCTATGGGGAGCGCCTCGTCTAGAGGGACAGGTCTGATACCAAGGAAGTCTGTTGAATCAGCTTGGGGAGGGCCGCGTCTAGTAGCGGGCGGTGCACAGCAAAGGGGCACGTCTAGTACCAAGGATGCTTTATGAATCAGCTTAGAGAGGGAGCTCGTCTAGCAGAGGGTGGTGCGCAGCAGAGGGCAAGTCCAGTACCAAAGACGCTGTTTAACAAATGTGGGGAGGGACATCGCCTAGCAGAAGGTGGTGCACAGCAGAGGGGCACGTCTAGTACCAAAGATGAGTTTGTTAATCAGCTTAGGAAAGGGCCATGTCGAGAAGCGGTCGGTGCACAGCAGAGGAGCACGCCCAGCACCAAGGAATGTGGTTTGAATCCGCTTGAGGAGGGGCCTCGTCTAGCAGGGTTGTGCATTGCAGAGGGGCGCATACATTACAAAGGATGATGTTGGAATCAGCTTGGGGAGGGGCCTCGTCTAGTAGCGGGTGGGGTAGAGCAGGGGTCAAGCCTAGTACAAAGGATGCTGCATTAATCAACTTCACTTCGGGAGGGCCCTCGTCGAGCAGCGGGCGGTGCACAGCAGGGGGGGGGGGCGCGCTTTTTAACCAACTGGGGGAGGGACATCGTCTGGCAGAAGGTGGTGCACAGCAGAGGGGCAGGTCTGGTGCCAAGGATGATGTTTTCATGAACTTGGGGAAGGGCCACGTCTATTAGCGGACGGTGCACAGAAGAGGAACACGTCCAGAACCAAGGATGCTGTTTAAACATCCACTTGGAGAAGATCCTCGTCTAGCAGGGTGGTAAACAGGAGAGGGGCACGTCTAGTACCAAGGATGTGCTGCATAACTATATTGGGGAAGGGGCCTCGTCTGGTCAAGGATGATGCACAGCAGAGGAACACATCTAGTACCAAGTATGTGTTTTGTTGAATCAGCTTGGGGAAAGGGCCTCGTCTAGTAGCGGGATGTGCGCAGCAGCGGAACACGGAGGTAGAGGGTGGGTGGTGCACAGCATACAACTCGAGGAGGTGAAGGGGCCCCGTCTAGCCAAGGGTGGCGCAAAGCAGAGAAGCACGTCTGGTACCGAGGATGTCTTTATAATCAGTGGTGAACCAGCTATGGGGGGCGACTCGTCGGAGAGCTGGTGCTAGTGAGGCGAGGGATGAGGGAGCTGCTGGTGGTATAGCGAGGCTAGGCGTGCCGCCCTGGGTGATTACACGAGCACTTGGGGAGGGGCCACGTCCAGCAAAGGGTGGTGCACAGCAAACAGGCACGTCCTCTACCGAGGATGTTGTTTTAATGAGCTATGAGGGGCGCCTCGTCTAGCACAGGATGATGCACAGCAGAGGGGCACGTCTAATACCAAGGATGCTCGTTCAATCGGCTTGGGGGATGACCTCCTGTCTACGGACTCAGCCGCTCGTCGGTAACGCGTCTTCCTCATCCCCGGTTGGCGCGTTGGGGCTAGGATGTGACGGGTAGGCTGTGACGGGTCTTTGCCTTTCCATCTTCCTCTCTCCCTCCTCCTCATCCTCCTCCTCCTGCTCCTCCTGCTCCTCCTCCTCCTCCTCATCATCATCATCATCATCCTCTTCCTCCTCCGTTCCTCTCCTCGTCCCTCTCCCTGCTCTTCTCCTCCCCTGGTCACAGTCCTCGCCGCGGTCCACTCCCCCGCCAGGGTACTGGGCCTCCTGGATGTGCGCATGAAGGGATGAGGGCAATAGACGTGGCTAACCCCAAACCAATTCGGGGAGCCCCCAGTAGTGCCGCTGGAGAGGTATGGTCGAGTGCTGCGGTGTTTGAGTTCTCTTGATTGTGCTCGGGTCGACCATCCTCTGAGCAATCAGGTTTGCAGGGGGGGCGAGAGTGCACACCCTCCCCAGGATCATTACGCCGCGGAGGCGGTTGGGGCTCCAGCTCTTTCCTCCGTGGGAGTATCGGCTGGGACATCAGTGTCAGCTGGAGCTCCAGCTGGGGCGTCAGCGTCAGTTGCGGATCCTGGGGGACAGACCAGCGACTCGTTTGGTCAACGCGCGTCGGCGTCTGAGCCGTCTGTGGCGGGTGCCGTGGCTTGTGTTACTTTGGGGCAGATCCAGTACAGAAGGCGTCTCGAGTCAAACAGTGCCGTGTCATACACAACCTCTGGGTGGCTGTTGATGTGCCAGGCGGCGATCCTGCGAAGTGTGCGAAGTTCGTCCGCGAGGGCGGATCACTACGGGTCTTTTGATCCGTCGGCGGTTCAATTGTTCCGCGAGCCGACATGTCGCCTTGAGCGGCGGGACAGCCGCCCCCAAGCCCTTGCAGCCAGGGCAGTGTGTGGTTTCGGTCCTTGCCCCTGCCTCACAACCATACGCGCTTCTGCTTTGGTGCCCGCGTGTAACATAAGATCAAGCTGGTGTTGTGTTTCGGGGCCGGGGTGTTACTGGCTGTGACGCGTATGTGCCCAGGTTGATGTTCGCCTCCTGCTAGCCAAAGTTACGCCCGGGTTCTCCCCGAGGGGCCTGCCGTCGTTCGCGGCGCACAAGCAGGAGGCGGAGGCGCAGGCGGAGGCGGGGAGGGCTTCGTCCAGTAGCGGGTGGTGCACAGCAGAGGGACACGTCTTGTACCAAGGATGCTTGATTAATGAACTTGGGGACGGGCCCCGTCTAGCAGAGGGTGGTGCACAGCAGAGAGCACGTCTAGTACCAAGGATGCCTTTTCAATCAGCTATGGGGGGGCGCCTCGTCTAGCAGTGGATGATGCACCGCAGAGGGGCACGTCTAATACCAAGAACGCCTGCTTACCCTGAGAGGGTGGTCCGGGGGGGACAATCCCCCTAACCGCCTCTAACCCCACCAAAGTCTCTCCCTGGGTCACATGGAAGCCCTCGCAACTCCCCAAAAGCCTCCCAACAAAAAAAACACCCTTGTGGTCTGGGGGGGGAAACGCTACCCCCCCTAACCCCCCACAACCTCCCATCGAGGAGGGGTCTGGGGGGAACCCCCTAACCACAGCTAACCCCCCCAAAACCCTCCCCCTTGAGGAGGGGGTCCAGGGGGAAAACCTGCCTACCCCCCCCCCCCTAACCCCAAAAAAAGCATGCCTGAGGGGGAGGGGGCTAACCCGCTCCTCCTAAATCCCCCCGATCCCCCCTAACAAAAAGGCGGCCCCCCCCGAACCCTCCCAAAAGCACCCCTCTGAAAAGAAATTCTGGTGGGAGAACCGCTCTAACCTCCCCTATTCTCCAGAAAAAACCTTGGGCGGAACCAAAATACAAAAGACGCTCTGTGAGGGGGGGTCCGGAAGAAAACTCCCCTAACCCCCCCTATCCACCCCTGATGGAGAAGTCCAGGGGGTAAACAACAAAACAAAACCTCCTAAACCCTCAAATAAAATCTCATGAGGAGGCTGTCTGGGGGGAACAATTCTCTTAACCCCCCGCCCCAACCCCACCAAAAAATACCTGAGGGGGGCGTCTGGACGAAAATCTTCCTAACCCCCCTACCCAAACAGCAGAAGCATGAGAGGGGGAGATCCGTGGGGGAAAAAATCCTACCACCCCCCCCTGTCCACTGACCGCCCCTAACACCACCCGCAACAAAAAAAACTCTGAGGGACCACCCCCTAACACGACCCCCTAACACCACCCGCCCCTAGCACCACCCTAACCCAACCTAACCTCCCAACAAAAAAATGAGGGAAGGGTCCCGAATGAAAACCTCCTTTCC
This sequence comes from Prorocentrum cordatum, assembly GCA_963575745.1. NCBI lineage: Eukaryota > Dinophyceae > Prorocentrales > Prorocentraceae > Prorocentrum > Prorocentrum cordatum. Next base: position 10,506 of record CAUYUJ010018296.1, on the reverse strand, counting down.
CCCCGTAACCCCCCGAAAAAATCCTTGCTGACGAGGGGGTCCGGGGGAAAAATCCCCTTCCTCCCCGCCCCGAACCCCCCAAAAAACTACCTGAGGGGGCGGTCCGGAGGGAAAACCCTCTTTCCCACCCTGACGGGGGGGCACCTTTTTTTTCAAGGTGGGGTCTGAGAACTGCGACGCCCTACTGAACAAGATCGTCACTGAAGCGAAGAGTAAAGCTAACATTGAAAAACAACAGAAAAGAAGTTGAAGCAAGAGCTGAATAGCTTCAACATCTAAACGCAAAAGATCAAGATTCAGCTTGTCATAAGCCAACGAATACCGACAGCTACAGCCGAAGTTGACTGGCCAGTGTGAGAATCTGCGTGTATAGATACGACCGAAGCTGAATCAACAGCTTGGTTGGCCTAAGGCGAGTGCAATGGCGAAGCTCGTGTGGTAGCCACAGCTGCAGCAGCTGCAAAGCGCCCAGCCGCGTCGATGTGCGAATTAACACACGAGAGGAA